>JARFTM010000106.1:0-115394 GCA_030278935.1 Trichoderma polysporum | reverse complement strand
AAATCAAAAAAAAAAAAAATTCAAAACCAAAAAAAAAAAAAAAAAAAAAAGCAGCAGGGCAGGGAATGTCTTAGCACCTGCCATGGTAGTACTACTTGCAAAGTATTCGTACGGGTACAGGTACCTTACTCTTTCCTCTTTCAACTGTTGCAAAAGGCCTCTCAATGCGGCGTGCTTACGGCAAATGTACTCCGTAATACTCGTCTCTAGGTACCTGGCAGCTGTACAATGCACACTGCTGTCAAGTACTGCTGTTCCAGGTATCGTCTACCCACTCGCAGTGACAAGTAATACCTGCAAATAAGCCGACATATGTCCCCAAACAGCAAGTCGAGGTAACTCTCCCAACCCGATTTTCCGGGACGCCTCAACAACCGGAAAGTGGGTTGGTCTTTTTGTACACGAATGGGAAAATTGATAAAAAAAAGGGCTGATCGCCAGCCTTGGCCTGGTGGTAAGCACCACCCGGATTTCCGTGTTTTGTCCGCAAAAGTACGGATTTACATATCGAGCTAAATACTAATCCATTAGTCTGGTCTCTCTTCTCTAAGGGCGCTGTCTCTTAAACGTCTCCATAAAGCCCATCGGGCAGCTTAGCCGAGCCGCAAGTACAGTTTGCAGAGGAGTACTGCTACGGTACGGAGCAATACTACCCCGATTCCGAGTAGAGGCGGTACCTACAAGTATCAAAAGAGATGCTGAGCTCCGGAGCATGGGTTTGTAAAATCCGAGACAAAAAAAGGGCGAGGGGAAAGGAAAGCTTGGATCCCCCATCACCACCACCCAAGCGCAGGAAGAGTGAGATGAGCAAATTCTACCTAGGTAGTACGGAGTACTACTTCGTAGGCCTCTTGGCACCCAGATTTGGCCCTCCTGTTCCGGACCCGTGTAGCCGGAGCCCCGTTAATTTGGGCCCCAGATCTAACCGGCCACGAGCCACGACCCTCTCTTGAAATATTTAGTGAGCACCAGTCATGACTCAAGTCGCCATTAGAGCAATGGAAGACGACAAGACGATTGGCTCTTCATGTTTTATTTTTATCCTTCCTTTCTATTGCTCTTCCCAGCAAAGATCCTAGGTGGGGTGACCGTGTAGCCGGCTCAAGGGATGTTCTGCTCCAAAGCAGCATAAACCAGCCTATTCCAGGAGCCCTCCCCTTCCCTTGTCCATTGGTTTTCGCATAGGCGAATAGCAGTACGAAGTAGTATTGGCCATGTACATGTAGTTAGCAAGTACAGGGCAGCGTACAGGGCAGCAGTCATCCCAGGGCACTCCAATTCGGCCGATAGGCGGAACTACTATCTTTCTGTCATGTATCACGTAGGACTATCAAGTAGTGCAATGCCCAGACTGCGTTTCGGTAAGGATTAGAGTATGAGATAGAATCCTTCGCCAATGTCATGCGCCTCCCTGCAAATGTATGCAACTCAACTCAGAATCCCCCGCAGCACACACTCCTCTTACCGTTGGGCGAGTATGCAGTGACAAACTAGCAGCAGCCCATACGAGAAGCATGCCTTTCGCCCCCTCCATCACCAGATTAGTTGCTGACCCACGCTGTCAACTCGTGTATTCTGGCCTTATAAGGCTGAAAGCCGCCCGCCCTTTCCCTTTGGACTAGGCAGTAGAGTGAGGTTCGGAGCACCGTGGCCAACTATAAGACCAGGTCGTGAAGCTTTGAGGCTAACGGCCTAGTGCTTAGGCCTCGCTGTTTGTTCGGACATCTTGTGTTCTTTCATTTTAAGGCCGGCGTCCAATGAGAAATATCCTATGGCATTCAGCCCAAACGATTACTGAAGTGGCCTATATCAGAGTTTTTCTCGGATTTGGTAAGCTTCGACCCTCAACGCCTGGGACTTTTTGGTGCAGTTATATTCTCCGTCTTAGAGAGGCGGTCCGCGGCTGGCCGTCGGAGACGAGTAATCCCGTCGGATGAGCCACACTCAAATCCGCCATTCTGACTCGAATAGTGTGCAACGTCGGCCGCAATATAAGGGAGATAGGCGAGATCTAAGCTAAGCTATAGACTTCAATAGTATTCGGCAGGACATTGCATCTCCGCTGGCACCATAATTTTAAGAATGCAATGCTTGCCCTCTCAATGCGGCAACGTATCTTACTTGTTACCCTCGTAAGCTGGTTGCCATATTGAGCAATGCTTGCAGACAGTACTCCGTACAGTATTTGGTAGTTCCGTCCAGGTCTATCGATGTCACCAAGCCCACTCGGATTACTCATCAGTCGCCTCAAGTTAGTTTAAGCCCCCGGTCGAAAGTGGAGTGAAGACAAAAAACTATTTCCAGTCAGCTCCTTATAATAAAGTATGAACAGATTACCCAATCTTGGTGTCATCCCATCCATATGATAACAAAGTAGGCCCGTCTTTTAACTTCCAAGTGGGAGGGCTATCGTCGTCCAAGTATTAAGGTGTAGTAGTAGTAGAACCAGGTACTAGTAACAATTACAGCCTTATCTAAGCTTGTAAGCTTATGTGCTTGCTGTAAAATGGCTGCAAAGTTTCTAGCAGAACAGCTTATTTTATTTGAAATCCATAACAAAGTTGCAGTCTCCGCTCTCATAATAACACTAATGCCCACCTTTGTCTCTTTTTAAGTTGTTATAGTCGACCCCGGAAATAGGAAGCATCTCGTAACATACCCGCCCAAAGCCGGAGTCCGGAGTACATGCACCGCTGTACTTGGTACCCTCAGCACTGCTGGCAGCTATGGTGGGTCGCCGGACTTCAATTAAAAGTTTCTCGCCTCGCCGCATTGAATAAATAATCTTCCCATCAGCTCGCGTCACGTCGCGTCAGCCGGCATCCCACTCAAAGGAAACCCAAAATACCTCGGCAGTATTCCGGAGGTAGCAGCGGGAGAATCGCCGCAGTATCAGCAACAATGAGCCACCTCGCGAATCCATTGGCGACGCCCTCGCAGCTCTATCACCGCGCGTCCTTCTCGTCGCTGCCGCAGGATCTCCAAGAGGCCATCTTTGTTGCGACGCAATGTCTGACCCAGGCAGCGGGCAGACTCCTACAGCTGCCTCAATCGGTGACGGCCCAGGCCAATGTCCTCCTGGCGCGGTACTGGCTGACAGCCTCGCCCATGGCTCATGAATTCAGCGTAGGTGACACTGCCCCCTCCACTGGTCTACAAGTTAGACTACAGCTAATACTATTATTCCTGCTAACTGTAGTGCTGTAATAGGACGTATCTGCTGCCACGATATACCTTGTCGCAAAGCTGGGGCCGGTTCCTCGCTCGCCACGGGATATCTCCAACGTCTACGCATACCTATCATCTGCCAATTCGGCCCTCTTTTCCACAGATGAGCTGCTAAAGGACGATCCGCGGGCATACTACCAAACCGAGGCAGACTATTATGCCTTCCAGCAGCGGATGTTGAGCCTGGAGGCTCGTATTCTTCAGTCGCTGGCGTTTGATACTCACGTCTCCCTCCCGCATCCGCTAGCCATTACCTACCTCCAGACACTCGACTTCCTGTCGCAGCCACGAACAACAGTCTCTCTACGCACAATACAATACCTCAACACGTCGCTACTATCGCCACAAATGCTCTACATTACGCACCAGCCCCACGCCCTAGCCACAGCGGCTATATATAATGCGGCACGGGATTTGGGCGCCAAGATGCCGGAGCACGAGTGGTGGGAGGTTTTTGATGTTGACCGCGAAGAGTTGGGGTTTTTGGTGGTTGCCATGCGAAGC
Source organism: Trichoderma polysporum (assembly GCA_030278935.1). Lineage (NCBI taxonomy): Eukaryota > Fungi > Ascomycota > Sordariomycetes > Hypocreales > Hypocreaceae > Trichoderma > Trichoderma polysporum. The sequence continues at coordinate 111,662 of JARFTM010000106.1, read as the reverse complement.
GTGGAAGGGTGGATGCAGAAGCTCAAGGATGAATTTCCAAGCTTTGGAAGCAAGATGCTAAAGAGAAGTATGGTTGAAGACGAAATGAAGAAGAGAGGGCTGCATGTCGGCAATGGGGACAAAGCAGCCGCGGATGAAGAAGCCGAAGTTATGCGAATGATGGACACCCGTTGAAGCAGCAAGGAATCCTATCAACGGGGTTTGGGGCAACACGAGCGGCTGAAATGGATGCCTTATGCGGGAGTGTATACAGCTGCCTATCCTGAGGTGCCGCCAGCTCTACGATGTCATCTCCCGGTTGGAACTCTTACGAATCTAGACCAAGGCCACAGGCGAATAAGACCAGGATAGAGATTCTCGCAGCTGAAGGGCTTCAAGATTCCGTCATCTGATGTTTCATCATCCGATTACGCAAGCACCGCCTCAACAAACCTGCATAACCATAAGGCGCCAGCGCCAATATCGCGCGTGTGTTTTGTTTTTCGGACCCCACGAGGCGTCAATTGGTTGACCAAAGACGGGCTGGAGTGATATCACGGGTGGACTAGACTAGGTCTCGACCAGGAACGCCTAGGCCGTGCGCTGTTGGAGCGACAGGCATTTTGGATCCTTCACCAGCACTAGAGTGATGCCGTGATGCTCGGTGGAGGGGCGCCTATCGTCGTTTCAATATGACAGCCACCCCTTTTCCGGTCTCGATAGGCTAGTCGATGCCTACATGGTGTATGAACGACTAGCCAGCGCTTTGAGAAGTAGGCTATCCAGCAACTCTTAGCCTGTAATATAGTTGTGTGTGGAGAGAGCATTCATTTCCCGCTACTTTCTCTAGCTGTATACTTTCTTGCAAGTCAACCTAATAGATAGTTGACAGCTATATGGCTTTATAGATTATTCCCTGTCTTTGGAAGGATTCATACTCGAACGCGCTGTCTCTCTCTCTCTCGCTGACGTAAACAGAGTAGCGATGACTAGATGTCATCCCCATTGAGGGAAAACCAATGGTATCTTTCGCCGAGAAAAGTCCAGATTGCCTTGTGTTTGAACAGGAATTGCACGCGGTGAAAGACGAAAGCAACCAACTAACTACTTTAGCCAATCAGCCCAGTTTTAGTCAAGACAATCTGGTGACATTTTCTTGTCTTGTCAGAATCTCTTAGTTATCGCGGGGCCCCAAAAAATGTGGGGGGAGACGAGGATGAGATGACGAAGGTGGGATGCAAACTCGTAAATGGCGGCGCCCAATAACAGATTTTGTGGAGGTCGAGAACTCTAGATATTCCTTCAGCTTGGCTATGAAAGATTGCTGAACTGAACTATTGACGTCCATTGGTGCAACGTGATTCAGACAACCTTTTCTCTTCGTGTTACCTGAATCGAATATCTGAAGCTTTTAGGGCAAAGTTCCGCCCCGATGGATTGGCTTTTGCGGACCTCTGTTACCCGTGTAGACTTGGCGCTCAAAATTGAGGCTTCTTGCAGTATAGGCGAGCCGAGTTATCCAGCGCCTCATTACCTAGCCGGCCACTGACAAGATAATAATGTCATATTCGGTGAGGGAGAACGCGTAGATCGTTTGATTGGAGATCGACCGGCCTTCTCAAAGCCAGCTACAGTCCAACTCAATCCTAATGCCACTCAATTCGTCACAGGCTGAGTGAGGCTTTTCTGTGGCATGTGGTATCTAGGGCCTAGATACTTTGGGGGCCAATCGTAAAGAGAGAGAGAAACCCAGAACGAATCAGATAAACCCCTAAAGCCCGCTAATGCAGAAAACCGATGGAAGGCCTTCCTTTACGCATAAATGTAACCGCCAAGACCGATGGATTTGTGAATGTGGCGAAAAAGCGGACTTTTGATCGAGGTTTTACCTTGTGTGCAGGCTTGGCGGTATCGGAACTATGAGCTTCTAGAAGCCTTCGCTGCAACTGTGACAAGGAGAGGGTAGCATTAACGGTTTGGAGCCCTGTTAATTATGTATGGCCTTTTCTTTCTCATGACCAAACGACAGATCGAATCCTTCAAATACAAGTAGTAACATCTTACGCTATTAAGCCACTAATATTCACGTTGCATTGCATTACCCACGCCATCTTCTGTTGGGATATCGATTGATGGTCTGCAAAGGATTCCGTGGGGCCCCTTCAATGCCCGCTTTTGCCAACCGAAAACCCCAGGCTTCATGCACGTTAATGCTCGACTCTGCCTTTTTCAGAGTTCGGTGAAGCTCTATATTAGGTGCTAATGTGATTGCTTTTTATTCAGCGCTAGTAAAATTGCCGTGAAACGATCTACCAAGGGCGGGAGAGCAGCACCTGATCGTCCGGCTATTGAGCGTCCGCCACGTCTAGGATGTCGTAGGGTTGTTCTATGAAAAAGACAAATTTTTAAGAGTAATAATACATTGTGCTTAGCTTTAGTATTGAAGCGTGGGCTACATTTAGTGTTTAATACTAGTATCTTGAATTTCTATTGTGACTATGGACTTGGGGGGGCAAAAGAAATAAAAGAAAACAAGCATGACAATGTGTAATTCTTATTACGGAGCTACCCAAATACTACTCCACACATTATCAACGCGGTTCACACCCCATATACACGCGTTACTCCATACACAAGGCCCAGTAATGTGAAAAAGGAAGCGAGGGAATTAAATAGCTCACCTACATTATCCAGGGTCCCGACGACCCCCAAACTTTTGAATCTTAGATTGCGGGCTGTGGCTTTTTCCGGAAAGCAACCTTGAGGTTAATCTGCGGGCTCCTATTCTTTCTTTACTGGCATTCTTACCTTTTTTTTTTCCCCGCTGGAGGCTGCTGGAGAGTTCTTATATTGGCCGCCATAATAGCTATCTCTACTTAAAAACAAATTAAGAAAAATTACTTATAATAGATTTCATAGATTAGAAGAAACAAGAGAGGCAAAAAAAGAATTGGCAGGCCTGAGATGGCTTGAAGGATTCCGTAATGGCGCTGATGCTGTGCATTTCACCGGGCCGAGCTGATCGCTGGATCTCCGTTCCCGCCTTTTGTTATATATAAACTGGGGATATAAATCTCCCCCCATCTGCCACATGGCCTTTGCTTTTCTTCTTCTCTCATCTCGTCTCTTCAATAACTTTTCTCATTGCCAAGATCCATCCCAATTCTCCAATTCCTATAAAGGCAAAACAAATCAACTTCTCAACAACCCGCGATCTTCCAAGATGCCTTCCACTTCCACTTCCTCTGCGCCTCCTCCTGCTGCTGCTGCTACCCCTGCCGCTCCCGCCAGTCTGGGCAACAACAAGGGCATCAAGTTCCAGATCAAGACGGGTGGTACCCGGTGGGAATGCACTCTTCAGGACCGCTCTCAATAGTACGTTTAGCCCCGGCTTGCTCTCATGAGTCGAGATGGTTCTAACACGCAACAACAGCGAGCGCATGAAGGCTCTACGCAGCGATTCTACCGACTCTACCGATTCTACTGACTCTTCTACCACCGAGTCAAAGTAAAGCGAAAAGAAATATGTATATGATGAGATTTTGAAAGGGGATTTTCACCAGGGGCGTTCCCTTCTGCGTCGGATGGTTGACAAAAAGTGGCTGCATCATGGTGTTCAGAAAAGACTCTCGTTCTCTTGAATCGCTCAATTTACCCAATCCTGGTATCTTGAATAGCGTAGACAAGTACCGTGGAGCTCTTTTTTTTTTTTTTGCCACCTCGTTTTGGGGTGTAGGAGTTATATAAGCGTCAGTGCTTCAGCGATTGGACATAGTTCTTAGATTGGGGACAATTTTTGGCGTCCCGAGTGTCTTTGCAAATCAAATTATATCACCCTGTCTTATACAGTTACCTAATTTCTCATGTGGTTGCGCCCTTGATATTCGTGTTACCCCGTCGCAAAGGGAGCGAGCAAGATTCATTCGATGCGCAAAGCTTCTCATGTAAGACAAGCTTTCAAGCAGATAGCCAAGAATTCTAGAGCCAAAACAATAGAAAGTTGCCCGATGGGTTTGACAGCGTTCATCGGAGCTCATTAGACAGGGGCGCACAAGATGCTCCGGCGCGGACATGACTGCCAGATGAGGACGTTGGGACCAGGGGCTGTAAGCTACAAGACAAAAGACGTCGATCTTGGCAGTCATCAATGGGCCAGGGTTGGACCAACAATAAAGCCGTCTTGGGCCTTGGATGAGGAATATTGTGATTCGTGACTTGCATGTTCGGAAGCTCGCGTGACAGACTATCAAATTACGCGATATGGCCTGATTTGACAAGCCTCTAACATCTGCTTGGGGTAATACTCGATGTTGGTGCACGGGCTTCGTTTTCTTCCTCTTCCTTTTCTTCCCTTTTTAGATGCTTGACGATTCTTGGCATTTTAATTCTTCGGTGTCCTGTTTAGGACACTGATGAGCCAAAGTGGAATATAATACATATGGCATAAGATGGACGTTAGTCTCCTGCTACAATTGATTGGTCCAAAATGTGAGCGTGCGGTCCGCTGTCGCGTGCTCACCAACAGATGCGGCGACAGATGTGTAGAATTTAGGCCTTTTCAAATGTCCTTGATTCTGTTCATTGAACAAGCCAAAGATAGTCAAAAGAGCCCTTGTCAGTTTGTATACAGGGACCACATGTGGCTTGGTTGTTCTTCTGCATTGAGAAAGCGGTTGCGAATCTAGAGCGTCAAGGGGCCCTGTCGGCATATCATGCAAAAGGCCAGAAATTGGTTAGCTGCCGCTGTCTGTATTCATCGTAATATGAGCTTGGTGTGCACTCATTAGGCAATGTTCGGGTACATGTGCCAGCTTAAAAACGCTCATAGCATGAGTTCCTCTTTATTTTGTCTCGCAAGGCTTATCATGATATGTTGTAGCGCTGATGCCTGGCAGCAAATGAACTCATTTCTCCCAATTCGCCCATTCAAGTGCTGGTATCAAATAATATGAAATAATATGAAATAATATGAAATAATATGAAATACAGACTTGACAGAGCAATAGCTTGGCGAGATGGCGTCTCCTCTTTTAGACAAGACGCTCCATCATCGTACATGACGGACCAGTAGCTTACGGTTGTTAGTGCGACTCTGCTGGCACTAGCAATATCGGCCTTGCATATTGGCTGCCAGATGGCATCTCTTTCCGCTTGACACATCATGGATGACATGCTGCTGGAGGCTCAAAGATGGCTGGCCCTCAACATATTGTCTGTACTTCGGACATTGTTGGGTATGAAATGAAGTACATGCGTCGAGCGTGGACTGATGCGTTGTCACGACAGGTCAGAGGTCATGTGACGCCGCAACCCGAGGTATCAAGTACATGCACGTAGGCGCTGACCAGGCCGCGCATGGCGTTACGAATACGCCTGACCAATATTGAGGAATGGTGGCAAAGCTTCTGCCAGGACTACGCAATCCATTGCTTGAAATGGACCGCGTGTGGCGTCGTCACTTTGAGGCTGGGCTTTTTTGAAGCCTGCCTGGGCTTCTCCCTCTTTGCTGTGGCGGCGGGCTTTGAATTTCTTTTTCCTTCTTCTTCTTCCTCTCTACAAAACAGCTTTGCGGGAGGATTCGCAGAAAAAGGAACTGTCGCTCATTTGGCTTCCTCTCCCCCTCTTTTTCTCTCTCGCAACAACTCACCAGAAATTATAGAGTTGCAGCGGTTGGCTGGTTGACCGGCATTGCAATCCCAAGTCAGCAGTTCAGGCTCTGTTGCCTGTGCCTTAGCCGCCCGCTCTGCGGTGCCTGTGCCCCTCTCGCCTTGCCGCCTTGCCTTACGGCATTCCAGTCCTGCTTCTTACATACATAAAAACCCGCCCAGCAATCGCCATCATGCCCATCGCGCATCATATGGTCCTCGCCTCAGGCGCTGTTGTCGCAGTGTCAGTGGCCGTGGCAACCTTCATCGCCATCTACGAGTCCCCCGAGCTGCGCCAGTACGCAGACGACGTTCGGCGTCGCATCGCCATGGCCTTCTACTCGATGGGTGACGGCATCACTCCGCCAGCCAGGCAGCCCCGCTTCAACAGACCCGAAGACGCCGAGGGATTCTTCGAGTCTCGGCGCGGCCAGGGCGCTGAGCCTGGCGTCGACGCTGACGATGAAACCCGCCGCAGACAGAGAGAGGAGATACTCTACTGGAACTCGGTGCGGTTACAGCAGCAGGGAACGGATAATCAGCAGCGAAACTCGTCTGACCCGCCGCCCCGGCCAAGTAAACTTCATCGCGGATCTACCTTTGACGACTTTCTACAGCCTGACACAAATGCCGAGCAAGGCACATATGTTTTCAACTCCGGTGCTGATACTGGAGACTATGGCGGTCTCCGCCGCCGTGGAGAGGGCGCCCGGGGCTTCATGTCGCCGGCCTACTCCAATCCCTTCGCTGATGAGCATCATATTGATGCCGATGAGCTTCAAGACGCCCATATAGCTCGCCAGCTCGCTCCGGAACAAAGCGAGATTATGTCCGACATTTACAGCGCAACCACTCGTGAGGATCATGAAGAGCGTCGCTCAGTCACCTTGCAGCCTGTCTCACCTTCACCGTTGATTGATGTTGCTCAGCTACCCGCCCCATCACAGTCACCGTCTTCTACACTTGAGCGAGAGCTCGCAGAAGATGAGTACATGTCCGCCGGTCAGGATGATCGCCACGATGTTCATGCAACCATTCAGGCCTGGGCCCAGGAATCGAGCCGTGACTTCTACTCCCCCCTTCCCGTGACTCCTGTAGCACCAATGTCCGAGCCGGATGTGATCTCTGACGGAGAGCTTACCCCCACCGACTCCATCTCACTTGCTGGATCCGGTGAGGATATTGCCAATGACGCGCTCTCTTCTGAGCATGATGGAAGCGGACGGTACATGGACGTGATGAGCGAGAGCGAGGGCATGGCCACTCCGGCCAGCTGGTCCGAGGTGGGTAGCGTTATCAGCGAGAACGACGGCCCATTGCACGCGTGAGCGTAAAATGTAATTTGGCCTATGCATGTTCGATCTGTCTACACATAAAGGAGCCTTACCCCTGGAGCTTTTATTTTCCTTGATGTTTTATGTTTTTTTCTTCTTTCCTTTCTTGGGTCTACATGGTATGGCGTTGGGTTTTTGGCGCTCGGGCAAGATGATTAACCAGACATGACACTACTGCAGGTAGCCCCTCTATCGTTTTACGGGCGTGTATATTCATTCTTCTTCTACTTGTGGATTTCAGGGGATATTTACCTGTTACGGCATCCAGTGGCCGATATAAATGTGTACAGATTTTGCTGTCCTGTTGCGCTCCTTAAAGAAAGAAAGAAATACCATTCTGTTGTCAAACAATTCATATCAAAACCAAATCTATTCTTTCTACTTCATCTCATCTTGATGCTTCTCACACTTTTGCCACCTTCATTGTGCACTCATGTTTCTCTAAACATCTCTTTCATGCCTGATTACAATCACTTTTGCAATGATTTAGTGTACTCTGCAAACAAATCCTTGACCTCTTGGCCGAAAAGCTCCAGCCAGAAAACATCTTCGAAATACTTGCTCCCTCTCAGCTTTTCGTTAATCCGGCGAACGGTGCCGTGGCCAAAGCGCTGTTCAAGGTACTCTAGGAAGTAAGCCGTGTGCTGGTACCCGGCATCCCAGTCTTCTCTAGTCTCCTGCTTCCAGTGTGGAGGAGAGAGCTTGCAATGGAGGCGCACCCAATCGGCGATGCCCTCGATGAGGCCCCCGGGCGCAGCGCCGTGGCCGTTGTACTGGAAACAGTGGACGAGCTCGTGGGTTATTACGCCGTCGATTTCGTGAGCTACACGAGTGGGGTCGATTTGAGCAATGTATGATAGCGAGAAGTGAACTTCCTTGATGTTGTTGTCTGCACCAGAGCCCACTGTGTAGGCCACGCCGGGGATGTCCTCGAGTATGAGTGTCACCGAACTGGTTGGCGGTGCTGCCGTCTCGGGGTCAGAGGGCTTATGGTATAATAGCTTGAGGAGATTCAGAGTAGCAGTGGTCATGCTATCGGTTGCGTTGACGGTACTGAGGAACCGCTTTGCCCCAGGGTGTTTGAGGTCCCGGATTTGGAGCTGGATAGCTGGTACGGTGAAGCTGTCTTTGCTGGCATTCTGGTCGTCCCCTTGATGCTTGTGAGTGCCATTTATGTGAGCATTAGGAGGGACTGGCGTGGGCTCTGGAAGTTGAACCATCGTAATTGCTGTCTAAGGTTGATCCGGTCTGGGCATGTATAAGTTGAGGATTATAAATTGAGGATAGGTGTCAATGAACGGTGATGGAAGAGCTGAACCAAGGACAGGTTAAATGCGGGTAAAGTTGGAAATGTCAGCGAAAAGAGTAGCAACACAATGAATGCTTCCTACATCCAATCGGGTGTTTTCTATAACAAAAAATAAGCAGCCATATTATCGATAAAGCACTGAGATCGCATCAGATCAGCTTATCCTCCCAAGCATGTTCAAATCAATTTGGAGCTGACCTCGCGGGGCAGCGCTGCTGTGGCCGCTTCACGATGGCGGGGTAGGGGACCCTGGTCTTAGGCTTTTAGGGGTCTAAGGGTGCTAAGCCACGGCGTTGTAGCTCTCTTTGTAATGAAGACTTGCTACTCTCAGGGGCATGGCGCTGCTGCATCCACTGTAGCTACCCAAAAACCCTCGCCAGATCCGCTAAAAACCTCATCTGCCGTGCTCCCTGTCAAGTACCCTCTACAAGGCACTCTAGCCCCGCTTATCCCCCAGGAGGCGTCTGCTCACTTGCTCAATTTCGCCGCACAGACCACTCCAGGCCCCAAGCTCCCAACAGTTCCAAGCCACACGTGGCGCACCTGCGACCGGGGCAACAGGCATGGTCACGTCACGCCGCAACAAACCCTCCACTCTCCTGATTGTTGATTTTCTTTTTCCTTTGTTTTGGGCTGGAAATGAAAAGACAACACAACTCCACACACACTATCGCTCCCCCTTCAACCGACGACAACATCAACACACGCGCCGCGCCCGCGAAATAGACGACGATAGGAGCAGAAAACGAAAGAAGAAAGAGGGAGAGGAAGAGGAAGAAGAAAGAAGGCGAAGGAAAAGCGAATTATTAATTCATTGCGTTGCCCCTCCAAATGCGATCTTCATACCAAGGATACCCGCGCATACACTGTCTGAGACCTTAACATTTACGGAACAAGAGAAAACAAGAAAGAAAGAAAAATAAACCAAAAAAAGAAAAAAAAAACAGGGGGAAAAGGAGAGGGGATAATCTCTTACAGAACCGCAAGAATAAACCACTGCTGCTGTGAGTAATAGAATCATCTACTCCGTACTTGCGCTAGCCCTGTGCGCTGGTTTGCGACAAGTCCATTCGACTAAATCGCACGATACTGCTGTGAACGCTACTTTTGCATTCAGCCAACTTCCACACTTTGCGCCACAGAAAAGTCCTGACACAGGTGCAAATCATATAGCAGGAGATTCGGTCTCCCGCCGAGCCCATGGCCGATACAAAGCTTTCCGACGACCAGGTCGTTAATCTGGCGACCATTTTGAAAAACGACAACGTCCACATCGACACCAAAGTCCAGTATGTCAACACCATCAAGTCTGGCATCAAACAGCACAATGTTCCCGAGACGTGTGTCCCCCAGCTTTTCGAAGGCCTCCGAAGCGCCTCCGCCTCGCAGCATGTCGCGCTGGCCACTGCCGGCTTCACAGCGCTCAATCACCTCTTTACGCGCATGTCACGCCAGGAGCCCAAACATCTGATCAAAGAGGCGGCTCGAACGCTTCCTCTTGTCGTGGAGAAACTAGGAGATTTAAAAGACAAGCCTCGCGCATTGGCGATGCAGAGTCTCAACACTCTGTACAGCGTTGCTCCCGCAGACGTTGAGCGCTCGATTCGAAACACGGCTATGGTGGGCAAGAATCCGAGGGCCAAGGAGGCGTCCATGCAGTGGCTTTTAGAGGTAAGCTCAGCTGCTGGGACTTATTTTGTATTCTTGAGATGGAGGACTGATTTCTCTCTAGACTCACCAGCAGCAAGGACTACCGTTTCGAGGATATGTCCCCATATTAATGGATCTTTTGGAAGATGCGGACGGAATGGTCCGAGATACTGCTAAAAGCACCGTTATCGAACTCTTCAAGTAATATCTGCGCCCCTCCTCCATCTCACAACACCCATGCACGAATTTGGCTAATATAACGTCTAGGAATGCTCCCGGTGCTGCGAAATCCGATTTAAAAAGACAATTGAAGAACTTCAAGGTCCGACCTGCCATTGAGCAGGCCATCGTGAAAGCTCTTGCGCCTACTGGCCCCCGCTCAGATACCCCATCAGAGGCTGCGGCCGCGGCTTCTCGGCCTGCACTATCAGCGCCTGCATCCTTTGCCGCAAGCGAACGACCGATTACACCGATGGCTGATCCTCTAGCTGAATCCGTTGAACCGCTATATGTTAACACCCATCGCGAATTGGACGACATCATTAAGGATATGGCTCCCCATTTTGAAGGAAAGGAGTCTGAGGGGAACTGGATGAAGAGAGAGCAGAGCATTGTGACATTACGGAGGCTAGTGGCTAGTAATGTCCCAGCTGAGTTCTTAGACACATTCGCTGTTGGGCTGAAGGTACTATTGGACGGTATCATCAAGGCCTCCACTTCACTGCGCACAAGCTTGTCAAAAGAGGGCTGCAGTTTGGTCCAAGAGTTGGCTAACACGATCGGGCCCGCTATGGACCCTCTGGTTGAGCTTCTCATGCAAACGTTTATGAAACTGTCTGCCAATACCAAGAAGATTACCTCTCAGATGGCCAATTCTGTTATAGACGCTTTGTTAAGCAAGATCACGTACACTCCTCGTCTTATGCAGCACATTTGGGGGGCGGTTCAAGACAAAAATGTGCAGCCTCGAACATACGCAGCTGGATGGCTAATGACGATACTGAGGAAGGAAGCTCATCACAAAAACCATATTGAGCATACGGGTGGTGTCGACCTGATGGAGAAATGTATCAAAAAGGCACTGGGTGATGCCAACCCTGGCGTCAGAGAAAAGATGAGGGCGGCCTATTGGGCATTCTGGGCCATATGGCCAGGGAGAGCGGATGCGTAAGTTTTCTTTTCAACTCCATATCCAAGGACATTCAGCCTAACAAACAAAATAGACTTATGGCAGAACTGGAGCCCACCGCCCAAAAGCTGCTCCTCAAGGATCCGCACAACCCGAACTCTGGGAAGAAGATAGAGGCACCGGCTGCTACACCCAAGCCCGGATTTTCGAAGAGCACCAGTGCAGCCAGCAGCAAGCCTAGTCTGCGAGAGACTGTGATAGCTCAAAAGAAAGCCGCGTTATCTGCAAAGAGCCTACCAACCCGACCTGGGTCTGCCATGTCCTCATTCTCTACCGCCTCTTCTAATAACTCAAGTAATCAGCTGAACATGTCCGCGTCGAAACCGCCGGCTCGGCATCGAGCTGAGGCTGGTACACTTTCAGTCAACGCAGGTGGCATGTCCGTAGCCCCTATGCGGCCGGCCAGGAGGCGGCCAGACGTGGCTCGTCCTGCAACGGCCGGCCCTTACTCTGTTCGAGACCAGCCGTCGTCCATAGAGGCCCATAGCCCAGAAGGGGCTAAATCTAAATTTGCGTCGTCGTCGTCGTCATCATCGTCGTCGAGGCCCGAGAGGCTCAGAGAGACTACACCCCAAAGACCATCATCACGGGCGCATCAAGGGCATGCATCTCATGCAAGCGAGTCGAGTATAGTATCACCAACAACCATTCGACCAACTGGTATACCATCGCCGCGTGCCAGCCCAGCCAGGCTCAGGCATTCTCAAACCATAATTCATACACTGAGTCCAACCAGGGCAACCGATGATCTCACTTTGGTAGTACCAACACTTTCAAGCATGCAGTCAGCTTCACCCAGATTAGAGTCGCCACGACAGCCAGTCTTCGCGCCTGCCTCACCACCCCCTGTTCTCCCCGCCGAAATCCCTCTATCTCCTCGTGCTGAGCTACCTTCTAGGACGCTCAAGGTGTATGAAGACCCTTTCACCGACGAAGAGCCAACACCGAGACAGTCCCTCCCTACGGCTCCTGTCTTGGAGGAGAAGCCAATCAATGAAGACGCTGCCAACATTCAGAGGCCAACACAACCGCCCCTATCGGATGAGTCAGAGTCCCCAGAGAAGACCGGACAGAACGGACAGAACGCTCGTCTCTTGGACAGCGGTATAACCAAGATCAAAGCCAAAACTCTGGAGGTGCATGGATTCCGAAAGCTACAGTCTCTGATCCGAGACAGTAAGACCGTCTTCACTGATCAGAGATTCGAGGCCTTGCTGGTCGGCTTGTTTCAGTACTTGGAGGACCCTCTATCGGACCTCCCAGCAGGCAAATCTCAGGACGTGAAAGCTCAAATCCTAACAACAATCAAGCTTCTCTTGAAAAAGGAGCGAAGGAACTTTCAGCCTCACGTATCGCGAGGCCTTGAATCCCTCCTTCAGACTCGTGGCTGCTACGATACCCGAGCCCATGTGGTGAGCGGCCTGGAGCTCCTGGCCGACGAGCTGGTCACCCTTGGCGATGGCTCCGAGACCGTCGTCGTTCTCACAAAGCGCCTGCAATCCTGCAGCGACACCACCACAGAAGGCTGCCGCACCCTTAGCATGGGCCTTCACGTCCTCAAAGAAATGCTAGACAAGCGTCCCGAGTATGTGCCTACTCAGAAAGAGCTCTTGCAGCTCACTAGCCTAGCAAGCCGGTGCCTTGAGTCAACCGACTCAGGCGTCCGCATGGACGCCGTCAAATTCTGCGTTGGCCTACACGCTCGCGTTGGGGAGGCGTCTTTCTGGGAGGCCATGTCTGAGATCAAGGACGATCCTAAGAGTCTGATTACGTACTACATTGTCAAGAAGCAGCGTGAAGATGGGATAACTCCCTGATTTTCTTCTTAGTTTTTTTTCGCCATTGCCCGTTTCCCTTTCTTTCTTTCTTTGTTTTGGAGACATGAGAGCGAGAATGAAATGAAGAACTTTTTTTCTTTTTTCTTCTTTTTTTGCTGGGAATTTTGTCTTAGAAGAAAAGCGACGTCTTCACCATATCGACTTGGCTTGACTTTGCATACATGAAATTTCGGCGGAATGTTTGTGTAGGTGACGAAAAAAAAAAGGGGGGTGGAGTGAAAGGATGACTTCTTTCTTCTTTTTTCTCTTTTTTTTTTTCTTCACTCCTTATTTTATTTTATTTTATTGTAAACCAAAAATTCTTTTCTTTATTTTCTCCCCTTCTTTTTCTTCTTCTTCGAGACAATCTATGTATTCTTTTGCTAATTCTTCCTCTTTCCTTCTTCTTTTTCTTTTTCTTTCCTGTGAAAAGGCCCATTTGGACGGCCCTGGCGGTTTCGTATACATGTAGTTTGGTCATTATTATTACACATCTAGTAGGCAGGCACTTTTGATTAGCAGTAAAAAAAGAAACCTCTTTGTAATGCAAAATTATTATTTTTCACCACTTGTGGTCCATTTAAGTCGGGAATAAATTTATCTTTTCGATCCAAAACAGCACATCACTGGCATCATTAAAGCAAGCAAGCAAATCATTCAACTCGGACAAAATCATCATAAATTTCCTATTTTTTTTTCTCTTCTTCATACTAATCAACTCAAGTCAAGCATCACTGTCAACCATTTCAATCGTGTCATGCCCGCCCGCCTGCTGTTCAGTTCCAGATATATATAAAAAACGTAGCTATATAATAAGAAGGGGGAGAAGAAGAAAAGAAAAGAAAGAAAGCCATCCATTCACAGCCCAATTCCTTATCTTTTTACGTCAAACTCCTCTCAATGATGCTGACAATGCGGCCACAAAAAAAGAGATTGTAAAAAAAATCGTGAGCACAAGCATAAAAACCAAAGATCAACCTGTGATCAAGCCATACGAAGCCAGCTCGAATAAACAGTGGGATACATCGGCTTCATGCCGCCGAAAAAGGGGGGTGAGTAAAACAAAAAGCTGTCATCAGCAGCATAAAAAAAGAGCATCTGGTTTTAAAAAAGAAGAATGAACAGGAAGGGGAAAGGACTGTCCAAGTCATGTTGCCCAACCTCGCCTCCACACCCAAAAAGAAATCTCGCCCTTGATCAAGCCAGTAGAAAGAAGTTGACATTACTTTTTTATGGCCAAGCACAAAACGCCGTAAATTTTGTCTCGCTAAAACCGACAAAACTGAAAGCAAGGGGGACCGAATCATGACGAGTAACTGCCAGTAACCGTGAGCGCATAATAACATAACATCTATCTAATGAAAGCTTAAAAGCCCAGACCCTAGCCAAACAAATGCAAGGGAAGCTTATTCGTCCTCGAAGATCTTGTGAGAGTTTTCAATGACAAATTGCACAGCAAGATTCTTTGCGTGCATATCAGTCATTTCACGCTCAATGCTCAGATCCCGCATAATGGTTGGCGCAAACACGACGGCCAAGTTTTTAGGCGACATCTAATACGTCTGTTAGAACTAGCAGTTATAGAAGGAGAGAAAAGGGGGAAATAGACTGACCAGATTCTCAGGCTCTCTAATTGCCACACGGTGAAGGTGGAACATGAGGAATTCTAGACAGTCTCGGTGGCTCTGTGGCATCGAAATAAAGACTTTGTGCAGATGGGAGCAGCGTTCAGCCTCGTCGGTAATAGCTATATGAGAGGTTAGAAAACAACACCAGAAGAATTTACATGATAAAGAAGAGGGGGAAAAGACTCACCATTGGACTCCAACACTCGCTCGTAGACATCAAATGTCAGTAACGGGTCCGGCAGCTTTCGGAAATACTGCTTCAGGACGCTCGTGACGGCAGTGATATCCAGGTCAGGGTCTGAAATGTCATAGTTCTCGCTCTTTTCGAAGCCATCTTTGATCATATTGACTTGAGAATTGCCACCAGTCTTTCGGTAGATACCCTCCTGGTCCATGCCTCTCAGCTCAACCTCTTCGATGCATCGGGTTACCACGCTAGGAATCTGGCGATGCTCAAACTCGCATCGCTCTGCGAGTTCAGATCCGAATAGTGTTGATGGAGCCTCTGGGGCTGCTTGTGCGACAACGATATTGGCTGGGGCGACTAACCCGGTCTTTGCATTTGTATTCTTTTTGTTAAAGAAGCCGAATGGTTGTTGCTGGTGTTGCCTTCCGGTTTGAGGAGGGTTGGGTGTCGGCATATTGGACGTATCTCCCTGAGCCACGGTCATGTTGTACGGAAGGCCAATGTTATCACCAGCCAGGCCTTGCTGCTGCATCCTCTCACGGTCGTTCTGGAAAGCCACAACAGCACGTCCAACTCCCTTGGTAATGTTTTGTGCCATGGTCTTGGAGCCCTTCTTCCAGTTGAACTTCTTGACTTGGCCCTTCCTGACGTGGACCACGGTAGGTCCATGCTCAACAATCATGCCTTGGTCATCATCGCCAATAAGAGTCGTGCCAGTTGTCATGCTTGCGGAGTCGAGATTGATAGACGAAGTCCCCTTGTGTTGGCCATAGATACCTAGGCCATTAGACTTGCCATCCGTGCTAATCTGAGATTTGAAACGCTCCTGGATCTGGTGTGTGAGGTCGTTGTTCATGTCCGCAAGCTGAGCATTCTTTGAAGATAATTGTTCAAACTCCATGAGAGCACGGTCCCTGTCGGTTACTGCTTGGCTCTTCTCCTCAACAAGCTGATCGCGCTCCTCATGCAAACGCTCAAGCTCCTCAGTAAAAGTAAGCTTGACCTGCTCAAGCTTTTGGACAAACTCCTTGATAGCAGATTCCTCTAGCTCATGGGGATCTATAGGGGTCTGTGTGTCCTTTGCCCGCTCTACATACCCGGCCAGAACCTCAAGCTGTCGAATCATAATCTCAGTCTGAGTATCCAGTACGGAAACAGTCTTTCTCTTTTCGATAAGCTTCTGGTTAAGATTCAGCAGGTCCTTCTCGGCACCGAATTGCCTCTCCAACTCAGCCACTCGCTGTTCAGAAGATCGAAGCTGTTGCTTGAGAACGATGGCAGCATTATCCGGAGGCGACAGCGAAGCGGGGCTGCCAGCCTCTTGTGCCTGGCCGTTCGCATCATCATGAGTCTTGGGCCAGCGAGGCGAAATAGCCCCACGCGCTGTCTCGCTGATGCTCCTCGTGTGTGCGCCTCGAGAGACTGGGGGGTTTTGGCTAGACTCAACGCTACCCGTACGTCCGTGCCGGACAGCGTTAGAGACACGCCTGAGGATAGAGGACGCCCCCTCATCAGCACCAAGTATCCTGGCCATGTCCTCTTCCATGGTGAAATCTGCACCGCTGCTCCACCTAGGAAGCTTTGGCGAGTGAGGCTCAGCTAAAAGACCCTTTGATGCTGATGCTGCTTCTCTGGGTGGAGTCTGGGCCTGGCTGCTTGGGGGAAGAGGGGCTGCTCGGGGCTGCATGTAAGTATCAGACAAGTTTTTGTCGGTTGCACCAGGTCGAGATGGTGGGCTCTGGCGGGGAGTTGCCGTCGCCGAGGTAGCATCTTCAGAGGTGGAAGATTTGCCTTGGGTGGCACCTGGGCTTCCATTGACTAAAAAATGACTTGTTAGTAAAGGGGATCGTGAATTCATCGCATTGTAAGCATAAAAGGAGGGAAATACCAGAACGGGTAGATGCCGACGGGATCTCTTTTCGCGGGATGCTCTTGACACTATCAGAGCGTGGTCCAATCTTAGCATTCGAATCAACTGAGCCGCGGGCCTCGCCATCATCTTGCGCCTTAGAATCGTAAGATGATCGTGATCCGGGGGTACCATCCATTGCCCTTCGTGGTTCGGCCTGCGAGGTGCTGTCCTTCCGTGGAGTGCTGGTACCCGTCCGATTAGGAGTACCCTCCTGCTGCTGCGGGATAGATTGCGAGCTGTCACTCCGCGATTCGGTAGGCCGCCTTTTCTTAGGAGCGTCTTGCAGTTTGACTTCGTCTGTGGATGGAGACGCTTTAGTCTGACCCTGTTCTGATTTCGGAGTAGAACGAGAGGAAGACTTTGCCTGCGAGGTTTCGTGGTCTGACGGCTGGCGGGTTGTGGCCGCCGCCGCCGCAGCAGCAGCAGCAGCGGCACCCATAAAGGCGATATGATTAGCAGAAGAATGCGAATCGACCCGCTTGTCAGATATGGTCGGCCGAGAAACATGGTCTTTGTCCTTCTTCTTGCCAGCCTCGCCAGCACTCTCCGAGGATGGTTTCTGCGCCCCATTCGGCGATGCGCTCGTATCGAGAGCCACGGATATCATGAAGCCGTCACCACCATCACCGTTGTTGGAAGTAATAGTCGAGTTACGATTTCGTCGATATGTCGTTGAAGGGAGGTTAAGTCCGTCTTTGGTGGCATCGGCTGCACGCTCTGGAGAGCGCGAGGCCTTGGAGCCGCCCCTGGATGACGATTCATTATGCCTATGAGCAGTACGGGGCCGTGGTGACAACTCCGTGGGCCCATCGGGGTCGACGCGGTCGTTGGAGAAGGCATTGTTAGGAATGGCACCGGGTGGGAGGGCTGGAAGAGACTTTTCCGGCACCATGGGTGGTTGTTCTTTCTCTCTAGCTTTAGCTGCGGCTGCGGCCTTGGATTTCTTTCTTCGCCTAGCCATTAAGGTCTCGTAGCAGTCCATGCAAAAAATACCCTGTGAGGTTCTAGCATAACGAAGGTTTTCGATCTTGCGCTTGCAGTTTCGGCAGCGGAAACAGGTTGAGCAGAACGCCTGGTCACCTGTTAGGATGGCTAGGTCCTCGATTTTGTTGCCACAGGCACTGCAGCTGTATGTGCAGTTGTTGCAGATGAGGGAGCCATCGCCGAGCAAGAGAAGGTTGGCATCGGAGTCGAGGAGGGATCCGCAAGAGGTGCATCGAAAGCAGTCGAGATGCCACCGGTTGCCAGCTGGCGAGACAAGATGTTAGCATATACACATATAAAACAGAGAAGGGCAGTGTAGTATTGTGTGTAGTATTGTGTGGTAAAGTGCGTGGCGGTCAAGAACAACAAGTCTCGCCAAGAAATGGCAGCGGTATTCAATAATGTTTGGATGCCTTTTTTGGGGGGGGTCAATCAAATCAATACACTTACCCAATTCGAAAGCTTTTCCTTCTTCAAGGATCTAAAGGGCAAACACAGTTAGTCGAGATCACAGTTCAGGAGCATGTCCCGCAGTGCGGATGGTATTACAAACCTCACCACAGCCCTTACAGGGGAATGCATCGTCGGCCTCCATAGGGGTCTCCAGATACTCGTCCACTATTGTGGCAGACATGATGGGCTAGAGATGGATGGAGGGCTCCGAAAGGAGGGGAGACAGTGCAGCCGAAAATATGTCGGGGGGTTGATATATATATTTAGATATATATGTATATGAATATGGCTTGGCAGGCGGTGCGGTGTCCAATGTCTCGTCAGCAAAACGTGGAGAGCTAGTTTGTTGGATGAGGCGGGCAAGTTTGACAGCTATGGGCTGAGTAGGGCCGTCATCGATGGCGATGCAGAGGAAGCAAATCGTCCCGGTCGTTATTCTCGGTCTCGAGGCAGCCAGAGAGCAGCGAAAAGAGAGGCGACCAGTCGCAAGTCCTCACGCTGCAAAAGAGGCTCTTGGTGAGGTCGGGCCAAAGCTGCGGACGGCTGGGGCCGGTGCTACACAGAGCGATGCAATGGCCGTTGCTCCAAGACAAGGGGGGCCACGAGTCGAGTCGAGTCCAGTTCGAAGCACCACGGCGGGAACAGGTAACGTCGAGGCTGTTGCGTCTGCCTGATATCGAGAGCGGAAGAAGAGGATCGATCGAGGGGAGAGAGGCGGAGGAGAAAATGGCAACGAGATGGAGATGGGGAGCGGAAGAGAAGGCAGCCAGAATGCTGGGATGCGCTGGCCGCCTGTAGAAGCAGGTACCAGGGACTGGCCACGCCAAAGGACCCCCCCATGGTCCCCTAAAACAGGTACGACGAGAAGGTACTGTACATTGCCCATCAGCACTGACAGGGTGCTGGCGGTACAAGTTTGCGCCATGGCGTGTTAAGATGCGAAGTACCTAAAATTAGATGGTGCAGATTCAAGACCAAAGGGCTCTTTAGCACATGATTAGCGTCAAGCCAGCGTGCGCTTGGTGGTTGAAGACGATTTGAAGACTTGTGATGATGCGGGACAACGGGTCACGCAACGGGAAAAATGGTGTATTACGTGAGAAGTTGTTTTATTTCTTCTTCTATTTTCGACTTGTTCTTGAGATTGAATATCATCTTGTTCTTCTATTCCTCATGCATCTATTCCTGCTACGATCGATGGGAAACCCTGAATCGATGTTTGGAATGGTGCCCTTACTTTAAGCTACCTTACCTTACCAAAGAGCATCTGAATGTGGTACATGAGCAAGCCACCTCCCCAAAGTACCTGTTTGAGCTGAGATCGCAAAAGGTACATGGCTTGATATCCAGCATCTACATGTTAGCGGTTCCCCCCCGTACCCACCTAAACTCGACCGCCTAAATCCATCAGCTATAGCGAAGCAGGTAGCTGTCCTTGGCATCAACTAAAAGCATGGAAGCAGTAGGGAGTTGGTCGCACTACGGAGCGCTTGGAGCAGGTATTCGCTCCAGCACACGAACCACTGTGGGACTTTCCGGCCAGGGGACGTGGCGCAGTTGTCCAACTGCAAAGGTCAAGAAGGTCAGGGGCTGCCTTTTAGAACCACATACTCATCCACTGCAGAAAATGTCCACAAGGGAGGCCGAGCTGCTGCTCCCTTTTTTTCCCTATTTCCTCTTTCTTCAAGGCACGCAGAACAGGCCGGGATCCGGCTGAAACATGAAACTTTGCATGTACAGTACTGTGCAGATACATGGGGCTAGTGCTCTCGTAGCACGTTTTCAAAAGAGGGAACTTTGCCATCCAACCTGACATCTCTACCTAAGCAGTACAGAACACATTTCCATTGTGCTGCTTGTCTGTTTGCTTGTTAATACTACCTAAAAATAAATACTCACTACCTACTAGTACATGATATGTACTCCGTACCTACACGGACCTGAAATGAAGGGAGCCACTGGTCCCTCCTTAGAGCTTTCACCTTTGGGGGGCCGCTTAGCCGCCTCCAAACATTTTCTGGCGGTCACAAGCCACAGTTGACTTCCAAGCTCCAGCGGGTGTAGGTCTAAGGGATCGCCCGCCTGTCGAATACTGCCTAGCACGATCATTATCAAGCCTCTACCCAATATTTCCGTAGGTGGACTCCGTAACAGGGACTGTAGTACTCCGTAGATGCTGAAACCAATATAGTATACTCGTACATGTACTGTACAGTACAAGTTAGGCTACTACTCGGTAGAATCAGGATTCATCATTCCATCATGTGTTACAGCAGCAAGACTGGTTCTGCGTTATTCAGCTGACGGCGCATATAGCACAAAGCACAAAGCACAAAGCACAAAGTTGGGTACTTGTAAGAGTAACACGTACAAGGTACTAAGGGAGTACAGATTCCCACAATCTGCAGCGGAGCAAGCCATCGACAAACAAGCTGCATGTCGCATGCAGGCAAGGCAGGGTATGGTAGGACGACGACTTTTGAGGATAAATCGCCACCAATAAGGTACATGAGTGATGAGGTTTTCTAACATGGACTAGAAGCAAAGCCCATATTTTTTGTAAAGCGTCCAGGGGTTGAGCACACCGAAACCTCGAAAACTGTCCTTGTTTGTACTCTATACCCGTACGAGTAGTGCGTGTGTACCAGCAGCAGTACGAATTAGACTGTGCTGGTTATCAATACGGAGCATAGCTCAAGGCTAGCAAGACCAGGGGATCCCACCGCCAAAACAACTCGTGGGGATATGGGCTCGAATGATTCCACACACGACATCTTGACTCAAGTGTTGCCTTCTGCGTAATAGCCTTTGCAATTTAGCCCTTTCCTATTTCATCTCGCGTGTCTCACTCAATTCTGCTATTCTTTCCAATTTTTCTCCTTTCGAATTTTGTTTTATTTTCTAAACAGCGCCACACGCCACAATTACTGGACGGCATTCCACATACGTCGAGCTTTTTGGAACAACATGCGCCAAGATTTACACTCCTTAGTCAGCTCTGTTTCACGGCATGACTTTGACCCCCCTTCTCCTCCACTAGGGCCGCTGTTTCACCTTGATTGAGCATTTTAGAGCTCCTAGCACGAAACAGGACGTGACGACTTGTGAGTTTCGCGATGGGATTGGCTCTTTTGGCTTTAATGAGGGCGAGCCGTTGGTTCCTTTCGTACTGTACAAGTCCGAGTACAAATGAACACCCGGTTCCTCCGCATCACATCAAATGACATCCAGCTGTCCTTAATGCACTAAAATCCTACTAATATATTACCCCCGTGGAGTTGGTGCTTTTCCTTCATTTTGCTAGTCCAGATTACTACTTCGTACGAGAGACTTGAGAATCAATCAATCCTCCCTCTCTCCTTTTATTAACGCTCAACCCACCCATTAATACAGTATGCATCACATTCGCTTTTACTACTTGTACATCCCAAAGACGGCAGTCTTCTCCGCCTGATGAACCGAGCCGGCCTTTACTCCATCGGGTCTGCAAAGCTCCAGCCGCACATCAACGCGCCGCATATAAATGGCCGAACCCCATCAATTGGCCGCCAGCTTCCCGATTCGTTTATCGGAACCTTGTTCAGCCTGCACCCAACACTTTGTTAGCACTACTACTACTGTACGAGCTCGACTCTGCTTCAATTTATCCGTGATACGTGCTACTCCATACGTACAAGAATGTACGAGTACCAACACCAGCTCCCCGCTAGAGAACAGTATTTTTTATTTTATTTTGGCAACTTGGAGAAGGGTCAAATGGTGCTATTACAGCTACTGTCTCAGCCCACCAAGCCACAGAAACTCCAGCGTCAACAAACACATAAGATTTACCCATGGCATCTGACCATCCAACCCTTGTCCAGCCGTCGATCTGCCGCAAAAGCCCTGTTGCTAGTCGAGCTGTTATTATTAAGTATTGTCTCCATTAGGCAGCTGGCATCTCTCTTGCGCTACATGATGTTTCAATTGTCGCGGATAAAAATTGACGTCCATTATGCCGTACAAGATATGTTGTTTCTTCAAGAGAGTGTTTGTTGAATTCAGCTGAGATTCCCGTGTGACGTGACATATGATTTGGCTCCTTGTGCAATTTCTCAGGCCCCTGTATCTCTCTAAACTGAGTGTCGTTTGACTACTACTGTTGTAAGTAGCAAATATGGTTTGGCCGAATGCCGCATTCTCCATGAGGCTACATCCAGTCCAAGCTCTCTCCGGAGCCTACCCGGTTATTACAATCAGGCGATGCCGTTTCAACGCGATTCAGTCTTTGTACACCATAGACCATAAGACGTACTGCGTGTTTGATAGCGTAACCTCTGATGTTGTCATCAAAATTCTTCAATTTCTAATATGCTCCATTAATACCATACCGTAGAGTAGGTAGGTAGGTAGGCGTACACCCGTAACCGCAAAAATCCGACATGCCAAGGTATCGTAACAAAATATGAAGATGCAAAACTCCCAACTTGCAGCTTATTTCTCAGCAACAAGTCTCTTGACCTTTTCCAATAATAATGCACTCTCCCTCCCCAGCTTCTTCTTGCCATCCTTATCCCTAGTCTTAGCCATGGCCCTCTTGAACCTCTCCCGCTCAGCCTGTTTCTGCGCGCGCTCTTCCATCCGCCGCTCAAACTCTCTCCTCTTCATCTCAGCCTCTTCCTGGCGCTCTGCAGCTTTCTGTAGCTGCTTGTCGTAGTACCCAGGGCGTCGGGTTCTCCGCCGCTGGCCGTCACTAAAGCTAGTCTTCTCGGGATCGACTCCGGCCTGGGCCATGTCTTCATCTTTCAGCATAAGCTGTCTGGTGGGGTGTATCTTTTCTCCCTCTGCTTCTCCCTCCTCGGCTTCTCCTTGTGGTGATTTCACCTCATCTTCACCATCATCAACCTCATCATCGCCATGGCTAGGATGGGCCTTGGCTGCCGCCGCCTTCTGGTCAGCAGCCTTAATCTTTGCATACTCCTTTTTGACTTTGGCTCTGTGAATCAGATCACGTTTTATGTTGTCGACTACATGTGAGATATCGCGTAAGCTTCATTGCTTGAGTTTAGGCTCATGGTCATGTGAGGTGTGAAGAAAAATTTCTGACAAGGGAAAAACGTTACCTTTGCGACGCCACGGTCCGTCTGGTAAATTCTCTGGTCCGACTCTGAAGCCGTGCTTCTTCTTTGTGACTTCAGACGTGGTGTCTGCGCCTTTCGGCGTCCTATTAGGGGCCATTTAGGCTCGTCAAGATGAATCGGAGGTTTCTTCTTGATTTTTTTCCGTACTCTCAAGAGTAAAAGTGAGATGCCGGTGAGGCGTGAGGTGAGCGCAAGCCGCTAGCCCCCTTTGGCAATGATTAGTGGGGTCAGCGAAAGGTCAGCGTCGGGCCATAATTGAGGGCCCCCTCACGGTGAGCACTGAAAGACACGCCGGCACAGCGCCCTTCCCAGCATTTTCAGCGGCATTGCCGGGATGGTGGGGTTCTAAAGTCCGCTGTACTGTACAGCCCGCACATGCATAATTCGGGCTACTAGCTGGCCGACAATGAACCATCCATCCATGTGACGGGCGCCACCTGAGGCGAGATATGAGGTGATGGATGATAGTCGTAGCACTTTCGATACACGAGGGAACTGCGATATGAACCTCTTTTTAGAGAGGGAATTATATTATAGCTAGTTTATTTTGTTTTTACAGTATCTACACTATCAGATTGCATCAAAACATCTTATCTATATGCCACGAGTCGTAGTTGTTATATAACCGCTCCTTGGGTAGTAATGCGGTACGCCTACAGCGCTCACATGTGCCCCCGACCCGCCTATGACGCTGGCACAAACCCCACTGCGCGCGCTATTCGACTCCCCGTGAATAGCGTGATGTGCGCTATCGGCATGGCACGGGTCTCGTTATCGCATTTTTGGGTTCCGACGTAATGTTTGCGTGATTCACCGCCCAGCGCCGCCCCGGCAGTAAGAGCCCATGTCCCCTTGTGCATTCAGCTGTGCTCGTTTCTACTTGTATTGTCCCAACGCCTAGAAAGCAACGTCGTCTCTACCCTTGTTTTCCCTGTGCTTTTTCCTCGTCTACATGCAGCAACCCTTGCAACAGACGTGCAGAAGCAAAACAAACGCCTCCCCGTAAAGGTAGCTCTGCAGACCGGCACAGCGTCCCGCTTGGATGAACCCCAGGCATTTACTTACTAGTAGATCGGCAATGGTGACGTTTCCGGCTGCGGCTGCGTCCATCATCTTGGCGGCTGAAGACTTTTACGTGCTACATGCTTTCTTTTTCTCATGATCCGGTCATTTCGGGCTGCCTCGGAATATACCGTTATTAAATCAGCCGCAAATGCCCATCTTTCAGGACGACATCGATCATGTATCGCCGGCCTCCAGCCCACCCGGGCCTATCAGTATCGAGCCGCCAGCGTCGAGGAATCGTCGCTTTTCCGAGGAAAGTCTGCGGCTCGAGCTATGCGAAGGACCAGTTCCCGATAGCCCTGAAATGCGTCCGTTGACATCCAAGAGCGATGAGGAGGCCAGGATATCGGACAGGGCCGAGCTGATACAGAGGTTGAAACGGGGGGAGAGCCCAACATGGGTTCCCAATCGACATGTAAGCCCAATCTACTTCCTCTCCATATATTTCATTTTCTTGTACTAACCAAGCTTTCTAGCTCGAATTGATCCTCCAACATGGCAAATCATACAACATACAAGAACAAACCCAAGGGTCTCCCGAATCACCAACTCTCCTGCCACCAGCACCAATTACACCAGAGAAGAACAAGTTACCGGAGTCAGCCGATGAGAGACTGCGAGATGGACTTAGTATTGAACGGCCGAGATCAGCCTTGCACAGCGGCGATTTCACGAGCGACGGTTCAGCATCCGAGAGCGGACAGCTCAGTGACTCGGGGAGGGATAGCTGCGAGGAACGGGTGCCACCTGAGCATGCTTGGTTTCCAACGTCGCCGCCGAGAGACTTTACACCATTTCCATATGGTGGGAGAGCCCAGCTGATAGAAAATAATACCATCGATGGCTTCAAGTCTGATATATCTCCACTGTCGACGTCACTGTCTAGCTTCGTATATCAGCCGCCGACTAGTCCTCTCGCACAGTCTGAGACGAACGAAGATGTTGATTTATCTGTGCCGTCTGAATTCCCCTCTGCCACATTTAACCCTACAAGGCGACATACTCTCACCTCTAGTCATTCTTCACCATTTCTCTCGCCCTCTCCTTCAAGGGCGCGGTTACAGTCTCGCCTTTCATCACGGCGAGAAGGTGCCTTGCCATATCAAGCGCACCAGCCGCGCCGCTCCCTCACCTCTGCTCCCAGTTTTGCCCACAGCCATCACCACTTCCTTGCTCCTCAGACACCAGCATTTCTGCGCTCGCGACGACAATCTTTTGGCTCAGAGGCCACCTCGCCAATTCAGCACGCTTCCATGGTCGGCTCTTATGAAGAAAGTATCCTACGTGGTCGTATGTCGACAACACCATCGCAGCCATTTGAGTTCCTCGCCCAGATTGGCGTATTGGGGAAGGGCAACTGCAAACCCAGCCTCAAATGCCCGCGACATGTGACAATCCCTTTCCCGGCCGTGTATTATAGATATGGAAGCACTCCGCAGGGCGGATCGCTCTTT
Source organism: Trichoderma polysporum (assembly GCA_030278935.1). Classification (NCBI taxonomy): domain Eukaryota; kingdom Fungi; phylum Ascomycota; class Sordariomycetes; order Hypocreales; family Hypocreaceae; genus Trichoderma; species Trichoderma polysporum. The sequence goes on along the minus strand of JARFTM010000106.1, from coordinate 85,936 downwards.
GACGACGGCCCAAGCCCATATGTTGGCATGATTGACTTGGAGAACGGGCTCTCTAATCCCGGGGAAGAGTCAAGGTCGCGCAAAAAGGCCCAAAGTCGGTACAGCGACCGAAAGCAACAGGCCAGCAGCGATGCCGCCAGGTTGGATGGAGAAGACGTGGAAGTGGATCGGGACCGATACAAGGCTACCAGGCCCAGACGCCCGTCGGGGTCTCTGAGGGCACCTCCGGGAGGAAGCTATAGAATCCCTGAAACTGGCCAAATTCAGATCATTATCAAGAATCAAAACAAAACAGCTGTCAAGCTCTTTCTAGTACCTTATGACTTGACTGGCATGTCACCAGGGACGAAGACATTTATCCGCCAGCGCAGTTATTCTGCTGGCCCTATAATCGATAATGTGCCTAACATGCCCAAAGCGGACATGGATCGCCCCATACTTAGATATCTCATTCACCTACATATTTGTTCACCTTGCAAAGGACGCTTCTACTTGTACAAGAGCATTCGCATCGTTTTTGCAAATCGGGTGCCCGATGGGAAAGAAAAGCTGCGCAACGAAACCACATTGCCTGAGCCGCGGTTCTCCCCGTACAAGCCCACCCGGGCGATGAATCTTCCATTTTCGAATCATGGCAGTGGTGCGGGGGCCAGATTAGCCAACGAGAAGGCTTTACGGCGACGCAGCATGGGCATATTCACAGGTAACAAGACGCCGACTTTCGACAGCATGGACGGCATTGCGTCGTCACTTGACCAGATGCCCATGACAGCTCCGTCGCACATCTTTGGTCGCGGCAATATTACTCCCGTGGATCCAATCCCACTGCTTCATCCCCAATCAGACGCCACAGACAGCGGCAACAAAAGTGATTCCATTGGCATCGCTACGGGACTTGGCCCACCAGGCGGCTTGTCTTCTCAGGCCAACAGCTGCCAGTCTACTAAAGAGTCGGAAGGTGCTAGCACCTGGGGTCCAGCACAATACGAAAAGCTCAACAAAGGTGATGCCCGCTACGGGGGAAAAGCCTTCGGTCTTACAGCTGTGGGCAGTCCTCCCGGGAACGCTCCTGAGGGATTGCTCTCCCAGCGCCTACGTAGCCTGGGAGTCAAGCCTCAACAGACGACTGAGCCAGCTGAGTGATGAAATCCGTGTATTATCCTGCCGTACATAACTTTTTGAGCGTCATTTTCATATCTCATGTACTATCTATTGCCTCTTCTTCTATGCTCTTTTCTCATCCTGATTCATTATTACATACCCATCTCTCATTGTTGGCGCCGTTGGATATTTGAAACCTAGAACACACTGAGTTTGAAATTTACTCAAAGTTCCCCTCAACTGGATTTTTTTTTTTTTTTTGTTTCTTCTCGTTTTTCGGCATAGATTAGGAAACCCAGAGCACTGTTCATCGATTTTTTTCTCTTTTTAATATTCGCACTTATCGCGGCTAGGTAAGTAGTTGTTGATGCGATGCCGCTACGCTATTCAATCTGTACGAACTTTGAACATATACTTCGTCTACACTTTACTGCTGTGCGTCTAACCTATAAGACATAATATTGGCTTATCATTTGCTGTGGAAGATCAAAAAAGTATTGGTAGTATTATATTTAAAAATAGCCAAATTAAATAAAATTGAACTCATTTAAATCTGGCTCTATTTTAACTGCGGTGATTGTTTGAGTAGACGGGTTAAAATCCGCCTAGTATCCAACATCGAATCTACTTGTACTTATTTTAGAGAGTGGCTATCCAGCACCCGTGATATTTCTAGCTATCACTGATACTTTCTTTGAATTCCTGCTACTTACTGCTATCTTCTTCTAGTATCTGCTATTTACTGCTAGGTGCTGCTATTTGCTGCTAGCTATTGCTATTTTCAGCTACTTACTGCTGCTTATATATATTAGAATGATAATATTATATTATATATTATACGTTTATCTTGAAGCATATGCACTTATCTGCTTTTTTCTCATTTTCCCCCTTACATCAAATTTAGAGATGCTGGATAGCCAACTTGGGGTGCTGGATAGCCACTCTCTTCAATATTTTATATAAGGTACTTGAGTCTTGAGGTACATGGATGGAGGCTGATAGGTTACATGTACCTCTGCATCCCCTGCATGCATGTTGTTCATCGGGCACTCATCGGGACCTGCTCAATATATATATATATTGCTATTCATCCGTATAACACCATTTTTACTAAAATAACACTCAAATGCATATGTAGCCATCATAAGATATTCTACAATCTTAGGGGCTCCCTCGGCTAGTCAAAATAAGATGTCATTCTTCTCAAAGTTAAAAGATTTCCCCAAAAGGATATTGAAGAGAAACATCAAGGTTTCCTCTGCTCTGGTACCCACCGTCAAAGATCTAGACCCGGCTTTGTCCCATGCCACGGCTTCAACTTCAGCCATTGCCGAAATCCCACCCGCCACGCTGACGGCCGCCCGATTGATTATACCAGAAATTCCATCCGACCTACAGCCTCCCAATGACGAAACGCCGTCTCGTCGTCCATCAATCGCGGACAACCCCGCCGATTCCTTATTAGGCGACAACAATGACCTCTGGGCTCGGGCCTACGCGCTCGCCAAGAAGCGCGAAGTAGAGCTCATGGGAGATTACGAGAGGCACATAGCTTCATTAGAAGATGTCTCCGTCGCCACCAAGAGCTTTTCGGATCCACACGACGTCGAAGTTTATGTGAACCGCCTAGTAGAAATACGACAGACGAAAAAAATACAGGTCTCGATCTTGGGGCACGATATTACGATGCGAGAACAGGTTGAGAAGCTGGCAAAGTTCCTCATATGGTCCGATTCGATAGTCAAGGCGGCAGTCAACACCCAGCCATATGCTGCTTTAGCCTGGTCTGGCGCTTCATTGTTTCTTCCAGTAATTGAATTCCCTTAGCACATCATAAATCTATGTACTTTACTTAACAAGCTTTAGCTTCTCATAAGTGACTCAAAATATAACGACGACATGTTAACGGGCTTCAACTCGATCAGCGACATGCAAATATTTTGGAAGTCTTGCGAGGAGACCTACTACAGGCCATCAGATATGAGATTTTATCAGAACCTCAAAGACCCTTTAATCAGGCTATACTCCTTTATTATTGAGTACCAAGCTCGAGTTATATGTCATCTATCAAAATCACAGCTGTCTCGTGCCTGGCAGAGCATGACAGGGTCTGACGACTGGGCTGACGCAATAAAATCAATCAAGGAGCTGGATGATAAGTGCCTCTGCCTCGTTGACAAGGTACACAAAGATTTTATCCAAGACAAAATGGACAACCAGCTGCAAGAAATCCAGAGACTACGAATGGAGATTCTTCAAGCGATGAGAGAAGATAGAGAAGATGAAAAAGAGCGGAAACTACTAGGTGATCTTGCGAAGACATCAGGAGACTACGAGAGATATAAGAGTTTGAACCCAAGGAGGGTGCCGGGAACGTGCGAGTGGTTCTTATCAGATGAACGATTTCATAATTGGCGTGATAGCAAGTCTGGAGACCTTCTCTGGGTTTCTGCAGGTCCTGGATGCGGAAAATCAGTTTTATCAAAATCCCTAATTGATGAGCGGCATTTAAACTCAGAGACGACAGTTACGATTTCATCTTCAACCATTACTGTTTCTGAAAGCGTTATCTGCTATTTCTTTTTTAAAGAGGGCGGCGAGGGCAAAATGGACAGCGCTCACGCTCTATGCGCAATATTACATCAGCTGTTCAACCACAACCCTCAGCTCATCACACGCGCTCTTTCGAGTCACAAGAAGTACGGCCAAGATCTAGCGCAGAGAACGGACGAACTGTGGCGAATCTTAGTGGATTGTGCAAATTTATCTGCAGTCCCAATTATCTGCCTACTTGATGCTCTAGATGAGTGTAACGAGGATGGAAGGCATAGCTTGATTAACAAACTCTACGAACTATACCAAACCAACGTCTCATCTATTCCCTTAAAATTGAAGTTTCTCATTACCAGTCGCCCTTATGAGACTTTAAAAATATCATTTGATAGGCTAACAGCAATTTCTGCTTATTTACACTTTGATGGCGATGATAAATCCGGGCAGATCGGCCGAGAAATAAATCTTGTTATAGATGCTAAGCTAGACCTTATTACAGGCAGCTTCTCAGCTAAAGACCGTGAAAAGATTTCTCAGAGTCTTAAGAAAATGGAAAATAGAACATATCTCTGGCTGCACTTAACATTAAACATTATTGAACAAAATTTAAGTGCTTATAGCAGAAGACTGGACTTGGAAGACTTTTTATCTAAGCTACCGTCTGCAGTGTCTGATGCTTATGAGAAGATTCTCTCAAGGAGTCAAGATGAGAGAAAGGTTGAGGCTCTGCTCCAGATTGTTCTAGCCGCTGAGCGCCCTCTGACTCTTGACGAAGCGAACTATGCTCTTACACTTGCACTGGGGGGTGAGTTTTCGTCGCACGAAGAGCTGCGGGAAAAGTTATCGCACAAAAAGCTGCAGGAAAACTTATGGCCGCAAGACAGATTTAAGACAATGCCAGGAAATTTATGCGGCCTCTTTATTAGTATCCATGACTCTAAGCTATCATTCATCCACCAAACAGCTAGAGAGTTTCTACTTGACCCAGAACAATCAGGAACGTGGAAAGGGCGGCTAAACGCATCAAGGTCACATGGAATCTTATCCAAAGCCTGTCTGAATTACTTGCTGATGGTTGATACTCGATACGCAGCTCACACTAAATTTAGAGAAAAATATCCGTTTTTCTCTTACGCAGCTAACAGCTGGCTTCCACACTTTAATTCACAAGACTCAGGTTCTACGGATAGATATTTGAAGCTTGCGCGCGCCCTTTGTCGTATATCTACACCACAGACAAGAAATTGGATAAATAGCCACGAGAAATTTATTTTCATGGATATCCGCCGGAACCGATGGCCAGATTTCCAGTTGCGATTTACTTTAATCTAGCTGCCGTCGTAAGAGACATGATGACGCATGAGCATCCGAATGTTAATGAAGCTACTAGGAGCCAAGACTACATGTACAGAACCCCGCTCTATATAGCCATAGAACGGTACAATTTTGAAGTGATGGAAATTCTCTTGGAACCTGATAGCGGAGTGAGGATCGCTAAATTCGATATTGTCGCCGCGCTAAAGCAGTCGGAGCCGTTGGCAATATTGACACTGCTTCTTGACAAACGTGACGACGAGATCAAGATCACAGAGGATGAATTGGGGGTTGCAGTGTCAAATCCTTATGGTGGAGCAGAAGCCACGGCCTTTCTCCTCAATAAGCGTCCAAACGAGGTCATAATTACTCAAAAAGTGCTCAAACGGGCAGTGCGATATGGATCAACCAAGACTGTGTCACTACTCTTGGATGAACGGGGTAGCGAGATCAAGATTACGGAAGATATTGTTGAGACCGCCGCAAGGAGTGGTTACAAGGCGTTGGATCTAATGACTATGTTGCTTAATAAACACGGCCACGAGTTTAAGATCACGCAAGACATTGTCAAAGCCGCAGCCAGTAATGGTGACGCCAAGCTAGTAGCCTTGCTACTAGAGAAACGCGGCCACGAAGTTATGATTACGGAGGATATAGTGGCAGCTGCAGTAAGTTCTCCCAGTAGGTTGGAAAAAATAACTCTGTTTCTTGACAAGCGCGGCCATGAATTTAAGATTACAGAAGATATTGTTGAGGTCGCAGTAGGGACTGGTTGTTATGCGTCGGACCTAATGACTCTATTCCTTGATAAACGCGGCCACGAGTTTAAGATCACAGAAGGAATTGTAAAAGCTGCATTGGGCAACTGGCGTTTAGGGGAAGAAATGATAACCTTACTTAAAGATAGGCACCGCCATGAGATACGTGTTACTGAAAGCCGTGCCTGGATGTTGAAGCACCTAGGTAGACGATAGCCCCTTGCTTTAATTTGGGACGTGTTATCAAGTATCCTTGCAAGAGTAATTAGTATTTAAAAAAGTGGAATGTTTGCTATTTCTAGGCACTTTTTATGTGATTGTAATTTTTAGTTGAATTATAGATACGCTTATATATAACTATAAGATTTTTTAAAGAAAGTGCTTTAATAGCTGCTATATTATAATTTACTTAAAAATATTAGATAAGCGCTGTATTATAATATATAAGTGCGCTAATATGATAGTACTTATGCCATATAATGTAGCACTTGTCATTATATTATAGCACTTATATATTATATATAGTACTTATGCATTTTAATATTGAATATAGCGCTTTATAAAGAGGCATAAGTGCTATAATATAGTGGATAGGCGCTATAATATAAGGCATAAGTGCTATGATATAGTAGATAAGCGCTATAATATAAGGCATAAATGCTGAAATAGAATAGAGAAGCGCTATAATATAGTAGATAAGCGCTATAATACAGTGTACAATCTAACGTTTGCGTGCTGGGGTTGAAATAAACGTTTATTAGGGAGTTGTCTATGATATGACGAGGTCGGGTCATTAACGGTGAAGGAGTGAAAATGACATCCCAGTAACGGAAAAGCAAAGCAAAATCAAGGCAGCATATAGATTAGTTAGCAAAAGCAAAAAGGCCTCTTGATCTATAAACAACAACAAAATAACCCCAAGAACAAAGCGCTTGGAGATCGTCATTCTAGTAAGAGTGGGGCACGTGACCCCAAGTGGTGCGGGCATCTGCTAGTACCCAGAGTTACCAACTCTATTGTGATCTTCTCAAACTCATAATTCATTCGGCGAACTCTACACCTCTTGAATAATATCCGGCAAAATCTCATATCAATTCCATTCCGAGGTATATTTGAGAAAAAAAAAAATAGTTTATAAGACATACGAAGCCTCGTTGTATGTAATAATAACATCATCGTGGCCATAAAATAAGATACACATCAGATCGACGGACGCCTCTCAGCTCAATCCATCATGGCGTCAGTACCGCAGAAAGGAAAAGACGACATCGCCTCCACCATCTCAAAACTCGCCATAGGATCTGGAAATTCTCAAGCCAAAACTACATCTAAAAAGTCTAAAGAGCCCGTCGCAGACTCATGGGAGGATGAAGACGTATCCGATGGAGAAGCAGAAGAACAAGATGAAGACAAAGACACACTAGACGTGGACGCAGGAACCTCAACCCCATCCTCGTTAACAATGCCGACTGTCCCTCCGCCAACCCCCGCCTCGCCTCTAGGCTACGACTCCCCCCACGAATGGGCATCTCTAGCCAGCGAGAGCCAAAGCCAGAGCCAGAACCAGAGCCCTGTGGCGACGTCAGCGTCTGGTAGCGGGAGCGGTACGCCGGCGAGGAGGCCGGAGAAGACGGACGCGGTGGCGAGGCGAATGATTGCGGCGGGTCTGGGGCTCAAGGCGCCGAAGCAGACGGACGAGCAGAGGGCGTATCAACGGTCGATTCGGGAGCAGGAGAAGAAGAAGAGAGAGGTGGAGAAGGCAGAGGAGGAGAGGAAGCGGGAGTTGACGGAGAAGGCGAAGGCATCTGTTTGGGATGATTGAGATTGTGTCTTATTGGGATTTTTATTTATTTATTTATGTGATCTTGGATATATGATTATGTGGATGTATGAGGGCTGTCTTTTCGTAAATGGGATTTTTTTTTAGGATGACTGTGTATGACGAGACTCAAAGAATGAGTGCGACGGTTCATTAGGGTGGGCTGTTTGATTCAGTCTATCCGCCTTTCTCAGCGTTTCCTGCTGTTAAATGTATTGCATCCTGTATATCTATATAGGTAATAATGCCAGGCCTTTCAATATGCACTGCCCTTCATCTTACACAGCCAGTCATGGCGAGCCCTGTTCTCACTACTCGAGCGTCTCATGCTAACAATGTGCAATTTGGTTCAAAACTCGTGAACCAAGCTCATGTAGTGGTAAGACTCAACTAGTCAGCCAATGACGGCGAAGAGATCTTCATCAAGAGGCCCTCAGCTATTGGCAGGGTGTAGCATGATCTAAATCCGGTCGATATCTGCTCTGGATTTGCCGCGTCTCAGATCATGAGCGCTGCAGACTGAAGCCGCCATATCCAGCGAGCTTATAAAAAGAGTTCGTTAAAAAGCCATCATCTCATCCAACTTCACTCAACAAGGGGCAGCGGCTCTCCATTCTTCACAAGAACAACTTCATCCTCCCCCTCCTCACTCCCCCTCTTCAACGCAATATCAACCCCCATCAGTCCTTCCTCCTCCGCCCTCTGGTTCCACTGCATCTGCTTCACCACTCCATCCGCAGTGCAGCAAAAGTATCCCATCGGGGAACGGCTCCGACCAAGAGCATCCCTCACACCTTTCGTCGCTCTCCTCTCAGTCACCAACAGACCCAGCACTCCCGAGCCTCGCCATCCGGGTGGTGCGCCGACAAAGGATCCTTCCAGCTCCCGGATGAAGTGAGGGCCTACTTTCTGATATCCCGCCTTGCATTGGATAAAAACCCTGACGGTTTGAGATGTCGACGGGATGGTCCAGTCTCCTAGGAGGTCGATGCCAAAGTCCGATGCCCCTCCGACTCTCTTCAGGGAGAAGCCATAGCGGGCGAGACGCTCAGCTACGAGGTATTCGTAGCGAGTCCCAGTAAACGTGGTAGATTTTTCGTCTAGACCAACGCGTTTCGCATATTCCAGGAATGAATTGAGATCTGAGTGCTGTGTGGCGGATGCAGACGGGTATATCTCATGTCCTTTTGGCTTGGACGCAGCTGGCTTGCGGCTTGCACTTGCAAACTCGCGGGTGATTACACGGGATGCACTAGCGACGGGACGGTTCCAGTTAATGCTTGTGGTGCTGGACCTGATGCTACAGCGTAGCATTGTTTGGCCGAAGAATAAAAATAAATGAAATAAAAAATAAATAAATAAAGTGGGATAATTCCATCCTACGTTTCTACTTCAGAGCTTGGAAAGAGTCTGGAATGAGATGACAAGGTTGTATTCACTAAACGGGGCACATCCCACTATCGCTTACCGAAATATCGAAAACCCCCACCATCGACGGCAATCTTGTAGAGCAGCCAAACTACAATATACATGAAACAAGTATTATTACTGCTAGTAATTGAATTGATTCCATATGGCAAGATCCAAATTGTGCATATCCTTCTTGCATTGATATAATATTCACAGCCTCGAAACTTGTCGAGCGCTAATGAGATTTTACGTACAATAACATCCTCTTATACTACAACCAACGCAGCCAAATATCACCACCTCCTCTGTCCTCCAACGTTCCATATTCGGGAAAATAATATGTTATTATCGGCATCCAAGTAACTACATACATACACACGCACACACCTATATTCTCAACTCCCTTCAGTACTTTTCCTCATTAACTCCACAAACTCCTTCTTCTCCCTCCCTCATACGCATGCATCATCACCTATCTTCTTTTTTCCCTTCTCCTTAACAGCTGCCAAAAAAAGGGTATTATTTGCTTGTCAATGACTCATACAATTTCATGTCCATCTATTCCCATTTTCAGTAACATTTCATCTTTTTAAAAAAAAATTCAGCATGCCTCGTAAACTTCATGAAAAAAAAAATGAAGGAACAAGAAAATAATAACTCTATATAGCCTTTTTCAATTCAGGCCGGCAAAAAGGGCCCTCATATAGGATCACCTTCTCCAGAAACATTCGTCAAATATAACTTGCTCGAAATCTTGGGGGGCGGTTGCGGCGGCGCCTTGTCTCGCTGACGCTCCCGAGATCTACTCGTGAGACGCAGGAAGTTTGGTTGAGGAAGGCCTTGTCTCAGATCCCGGGAGGTGCTCTCTAGCGAAAACGACGACCCGTCGTCCATGCTTCCTAAATCGATTCTTTCGTCGTCTGCATCTGAGAAGCCACTTACTACTAGTTCGTCGTCTGACGCAAAATCGTGCGGATAATGGGAAGTAGGCGCAGAAGGCGAGGTAACGGATCGGGCGTGAAGGGCAGAGCGAGGCGCCAAGCCGGTGCTACTACTGAAAGCCCCGGGCGTCATAGTGTTGGCAGCATTTTCTCTCGAAAAGACTGAAGGTCGCTCGACAAATCCATTTTGAAACGAAGTGTTGTTCGAGGCTTCGTGCAAGATTGGTAAGATCTGTTCGTCGTATAGCTCTGTCCCCGTCTCATATGACTCAGGGGTAAATTCAGTAATTGTTAGAGAAGATCGTCCGTCATCATCCGTGTGAGGACTCGCAGGCTCGTCAAAGAAGTCGTCAAGGCTATCTAGTTTCGTAACTAGATCGCCTGGGTGAACTTCGACACGACCCTCATCAGACAGCATTGTATCTGTCCGATCCAATGAGTCAAAATATCCGTAGGGAAAATCTTCCGAATGGAATTCCACATCTGCAGTAGGTGTGGCCTCTGTTGAAGAGCCTTCGGTGCTTTGGCACATGTAAAAGGCGGCATGGATATTAGCTCGCGTAGCCTCTGTCTTCCGAGCGGGGATCGGGATAGCCCAGCCAGACAACTCTGGAATGCCAAAGAGGCTTTGGGTACGCTCGTACTCTTTTCGCACCGCTTTTGACGTCAAGCGAGCCATGCTCATTCTCAGGTGCTGCTTGTCCATGTGACTTCCCGACATGGTCATAATATTATCAAGCACCTCGAGCGCTCCCATGCAAAACTCGGACTGCAAAAGGCGTAGCAAGGGGGATATAAGGTCAGAGCCATGAACGGCAATCTCAGGGTTGCGCATATCAATGTCTGGAATAACAACGCAGAGGATACGCATAGTCTGAACCTTGAGCCAGGAGAGCGAGTTGGTCAGTAAGCCAATCAAAAACGTAATCATCCTAAACTCCATGTGTGGTAGGTAAAACTCGCGAAGTGCTCCAAAGAGTTGGTTCATGAAATCTTCTGAACTTTGGAAATGGTCGGATATCAAGTCATCCAGGACAAGCCCAATTCCTTCAAGGCCCTGCCGATCAGACTCAGAGAGGAGTATTTTTGCCGTGTTTAATGCCTCCGGGCTTAGACCACCTCGTTCCAATTCATCGAGAAAGCGTGGGAAATTCGCCAATAGAGCAAAGAACAACCGGTTGTCATCTCCAATGAGGCCGTCTCCAGGAAGCTTGACTAGCTTATCCATAATATCAAGCGTTGGCTGCCAGCAAAGGGATGACCTCAGACCCTTATGAAGCAAAGGCTGAAGCCCTTCAAATTGGCCTTCCCATCGACTTGGCTGCCCGTCTGCGATCAGTCTTCTCACATTCACGGCTCTGAAGTCGACCTTGCCGATTAATTCGTCTAGCATTTCCACAGCTTCAAGAAACTCACGCTCATTGATTGATTCCAGGCACGCACAAGTAGTCCAGAACAACTGCGGGAAGGTAATGAGCCTCTCAGAATCCAGCTTTACGATGAGCGTCTTGAGCGTTGTTAGGATCTCCATGGAGAATGCCTGGATTTCAGGGTCCTCGTCTGCAATCGTGTTTGAAAGGCGAGCAAGCATATCTCCGAGCATATACTGGTCCAGCGATGTTAGAACGCATCGGAAAATTTGAAATGACCGGCATGCCAAGTGTCTAACTGGGCACGAGGTAGCCCATGTCAACGACAATCTGCCCCATTGTTCTTTGATTCCCGGGAACGAGACTTCAAAGGTTCTTACAACCTCATTGGTAAGATATTCCATGCTTGGAGGGACTTTGTTCTCATGGTCATTGACCTTTCCATTACTGTCTTCGTAGCTCCATACAACAGAACGATCATGCTGACGAACCAAGTCTACCAGTTCCTCTATGGATTCCTTCCGATCCGGGTCCGTTTGATCATCAAGGCGCGAAATGACCAGTTCATGAATGAGATGCACCAACATCTCACGAGCTTGTTCTTGAACCAACGGAGTATAGTGATCCCAAAGCACGGTGACGGTATGCAGCAAGAGCGGGACGCTCTCCTGGGTCAGCTGCGTTGGAGACACCATGAGGTCCACGAGCAAAATCAGCGAGAGTTGACCGAGAGAAAACCCGGCTTGCTTTGTGCCTACAGGTAGGGCTTCTGCCAGATCGGCACAGTATGGCAGGCTACTGGTATCTGGCGGTGCCTGTGGCAGTTCCCTCTTTTCGATGGGAACCATGGCTTTGGGGTTGATCTGCGTAAGGAGGAACTCGACAACTTTAATGCCCGGTGCACTGTTTGATGTGGAAAGGAAAACAACGATCTGCTTTGCGTACTCGACGAAATTTTGTTCCCGTCGCTCTAGACAAAGCTGCATAATGAAATCAAGCACCAGACGCACGTTCCCAAGATGCGGCCCGGTAGCAAGGGCTTGCCAAAGGGCCTGAACCTCGTTATGCAACGCCCCACCGGATTTGATTGTAATTTCCAGCAAGTTTGCCAAGAGAACGTAGGATTGCGCCGTAGGACCTCCGTTAGGATCCAGAGTCAACTCAATCGCCTGTATCCAGGGCAGAACAACGGCAACAACATTTCGCTGTGCTGCAGGCTGGAGATCCTTAAAGTACAAAGTGAACTCAGAAATAACATGGAAGGCAAGCTCGGTATACTGGTTGGCGAGCCTCTTGGAGATCTCAAACTGGGCCAACTTGTACACAGCCTGGGTTTTATCTGAGACGCTAATGTCGAAATCTTGAATCTTGGAGTTTCTTTGCTGGCGGGTCTCCAATACTCGCAATACAGTTGACGATTTCGACCTGACTTCGCTCTGATCATCCCCAAGCATAAAGAGGCATAACGCGAGGAGCTTCCAGAAGGGGCAAGGGTAATCGCCGTGCTCTTGTAACACTTCAGCTGTAACCAGGAAATAACTTTCGAGGACTTTGGAAACGTCAGCCAGGTAACAGCGCGCGATGCAATGCTCCAGCAGATATGGGTACTCTGTGTTGTGAACCACTAGGTTTTTCAGAGCCCTCCTACCAATGACATTCATCTTATCGCTGCCCGAGTTGAAAATGGCCTCGATCCACGAAAGCATTCGGCGAATGTCAAACTGCAGCGTGGCACCACTTTCCGTCGTAAAGTTGATGGGCCCGCCACACAACGCAGCCATGGCACTCAAGGCGGCGGTTCTAAGGTTGCGTTTTTCGATTTCCATCGCCGCAGTGGCGGTACCCCGTTCGCCCAAGGATTGCTGATCAATCAGATTCTGCCGCATATTGTCTTCTCTAGCCCGAATCTGTGTCTGATTTGGCGAGAACCCGCACCAATCTTCCATGAGAGAAAAGGCTGATTTTCGAGATTCAAACGTCATCCATCGAGAGGGATCCTTGGTCCGATTGATTCCTTCAAATAGTGATTCCATGAGTCCGCAGTAATATCTTCGTAATTTTTGGAACTCCCAGTCCATCTGCACCTCTCCGTCCATCAGAAATAGTTTAAGATCTTTAGCGTACGCAGTCAAAGTATTGAGGAAATATTCGGACTGGTAAACTATCGGATCCTTGAGGAAATGCGAAGTGAGTTTGAAAACATGCGTGATTTCTGTTCTCAGCAGATCCATTTTGCGATTTCTGCGGGGACTGCTGTTTGCTCGCTGATGGATTCTCGCACGAGCTTCATCGTTGCAACGAGAAACTTGGCCTTGGAGTTCTTCGAGCAAGGTCTGATATATATGGATATTGATTGATCCCATGGCAACGACAACGGCATCCCGGACAGATGCCGATGTGGCAGACAAGAGCGGGATCAAGTATTTGAAAAGAGTTCTTGCCGTCACAATTTTATCTGCCGATGCAGGCTTGGAGGACTTTCGTGTATGCTGAATAGCATCCTTGGGGATGCTCTGCGGCACGCTCCCTGGATCTGCCAGGGTGGTGCATGCAAAGATGAGATACAGCTTCCACTGCTCCACTATCGATTCCGGCTGAGTAGTGGGTGATCGGGGTATTGGTCGGTTATTTTGTATGCCTTCTCCGGTGTGGAAGGGGCCTCTTGTAGGTTCAGACAAGTAGACAATGGGTTTGTACATCTGAAGGACGCGGTTGCAGATCAGATCTCGACAAATTGTCACTGCAAATGGGCATTTTTCAAAGGCAATCCGCATCAGGTTGGGGAATATTTTGAACCACAGCGTCGTGTCGTAAGTAACCTCGCTAGTGCATAGCTCAACGAGGGCACCTTTGCCATTGCCATTTTGCAGACCCCGTTGCAGTCTACTGCGCTCGGCAACTGATAGGTGCTCATCGTCGAAGTTCATCACTTGGGACGAGTCGTTCTCAAGAACATAGATCAATCTCAAAGACTCCTTTTCTTCCGACGTGTCTTTTCCCAGAGCCTTATCAAATTCGGTAATGAGGCGGAGGACTGTAATGGCAAAGTATCGAACGCGTCTTGACTGTGAGCATAGAAAGAACAGCCCATGCGCCTCGGCCTGATCAACCTCGGCCCAAACGCTAGATAAATCCAGCTTCAATGCCCGGTTGTCAGGTCCATTGGCTTCGGACTCACCCGCTGCGGCGTCTCTTGTCTTTTGCCTGATCTCCTCGATCCATATTTTCAGCAGTTCGACATAGAGCCGTAACGTGTTTTCAATATGGTTGGCCCCAAGCATCCCGCCATCGGACATGGTCGAGTACCTATCATCAAAGTTAAAGATGAAGCGTGCGAATCCCATGGTGACCTGTTGCGCATGAGACTGGCGAGCAATGGCTTTCAGGGAGTTGGCGGATGATTCTGCAATATTGTATTGGACATGAGCAGTGCCCGTGCACAATAGATTAATTAGGGAATTAAAAGGTATATCGACGGAGAGGCAGCGGGGAAGTGCTTGGACAGCAACATGTAACAGCTCGTAGAATGCTTGCTTCTGGTCGGCTGCGGTTTGATGTTCATCGCGTCGAGAGAAAGTGAAGGATTCAGTGATTGGTGTCTTGGGCCCAGGGCTACCAAACTTTTCATCCAGGGCAGCCTGGCCACCAAATGTATTATCGCAAACTATCGTGATCTTACCGAGAATTTCACAGAATTTGAGATAATACTCCCGAACGCCATCCGTCAGTACGTGGGTGAGGACGGGTCGTGAAACGTGGCTTTCCCTCATTGTTGAAGAACTTGATATAGATAGAGGGTTACTGCGAGGAGGCGCCAGCATGGGCGACGTAGGGAAGCGTTCCGCGTTTATTGTCGTTCCCGAATCGTAAATCTGAGGAAATGGCGGTCGGCCTTGCTCTCCCTTTTCTAAATCCGACATGATGCTTAAGAAAGCTCTAATGCCGACTACGATCCTATCAGGGTCCAGCTGCTCAACCTTGAGCTCTTTATTGCTAATAAAGAGCTCAGCATTAATGAGCGGGAAGATTACGGTGCGGAAGCAAAATTCGGGATATTTAAACCCAATGATCCGGATTATCTGAATCAGGGGCTCTGTGATGGTGGCATCAGATGCAACAATACTGCGCCTCGATGGTGGAAGCACCAATTTGATAACATCATCTAGCTTCCGCGCCACGCTTTGGAAGGTGTCGTTGGTACGGTAGAGGTATGTCCAGACTAAGCGGGATATAACTTGTAGGCACAAAGGTTTAGTCAGTCGATCTTTTGCCTTTGTATGTAGTGGCAGAATCAATTGCAGCCACTGCGCTCCAAAATTGTCTGGTGAAGAAACGCAAAGCATTGTGGCCGTGAGTGGGAATGCGACGGCCCAGTGCCGCGGCTTGGTAAACATTTGTGCCAGCCGTGGCCCAATGGCCGCCACGACTTCCATCCACTTGGGATGCATTAAGTGGCTATTGCTCGCCTTGGAAGCAATTCCTAGCAGAAGCAGGTCGATGATCTGGCAAAAGGCGGTTTTAACTCTCTGGCCGTGAGATCTATTGAAAAGTCGACCTAGTGAGACCAGGAAGTCGCACGACTGTTCCCAAGCATCCTCGGGTGAGATTTTAATCCGAAGGTGCTTCATACCCCCTAGGACAAGATCCATCTTCCCGTCGTTATTATTATCACGGCTCGATAGAGAAGTGGGACTCTTGACCACACGTTCATTTAGAGAGCCATCAAGGTCTTCGATAAATCGCTTCGTGACTCCAGCAAAGTTGATGTCGCTCATGTGACCGAGGAGAAGCGTAAATAGATTCCAATTGGCCATCTTTAAGGGCGAGGCTAATAACTGCTCACTATCGGCAATCTTGAGCTGGCCAAAGATTATGCTCTCTAGCTTGTCTTCCACCTCTGGAGTGATAGATGCCAGGCTGCTCTGGCATATGACCTCAAGCAAAACGCGACAGAGGATATAGATGGAAACGGTGGAGCGGCGCTCTTGCTGGGCTACAAACTCTTGCTTCGAAGCCAGCATTCCGCCTCCAGAGAGGCCACTATCGGAGCCGTTGGAGATGATTGGTCCAATCGGCATGGGTTCAGTATTTCTGCGTAGTAGAGGTGTCATCGGCTGAGCCCCCCGTAATTGTTGAAGCTGAGTCCTCGCTTCGTTGGCAGCATCACTTTTGCTCTTCCTCCAAAGCATCATTGAGTCTATCAAATTCTTGGGCTTGGGGCTCGCGATGTGGCCCAGAGCAACAATGAGTTGGTCGAAAGCCGGGTCCACGCCAGGGCCGCATATCTTGTCAATCTGAGGCTCGGGGTCGAAGGGGGTAGTTATGCACTCGTTCAGCTTTTCCTCCGCTTGCGCAATGAACTGGGCCAAGGTGTGTTAGCGTATATGAAAGACTATTCAACTCTGGGGGGTCTCAGCTCACAGAAGTGAATAATACGTGCAAGGCATATTCGCCCACTGTCTTCTGCTCGTCTCGATGATGGCGAGACGACCGTGATGGATGATCACGCCTTGACTTGCTATGCATTCTTTCAGCTCTACGCGAAGGAGCTGAACCAGGGGGGGTAACGCCGTTGCCTGATGGCGATCGCTTCATCGGATAGGTCCCATCGTTTGGGCTTGCCGTTTGCCCAACCAGGGCGGCAGCGGCAGCAGCCCTAGGTGGCCCAGCATCTCCTTCTAAGCGTGCTATGGCCGCTTGTATGTCCATCCGATCAAGTCCCAGGCCAGCAGCTGCAATCATCTGAGGACTGAGTGGGTTGGATGAAGAGCTCGCGCCGCTGCCATTTCTCGAGTGCTGGATGCCGTGGACGATGGACGTCTGGCGGTGGTGTCCATAGGTAGCTTTGCCAGAATTGAGAGGCTGCTCGACTACCCCGCCGGCATTAGATCGCGATGGAGGGCCAAGAGTTCGCGGTGATGTCAGAGGCAGCGGCGGTGGAATCGTCTTTTCGGCGGAGGGCTCTGCAGGAGGATGCGCGGGATGGCGCAACGAAGCCGGGTCGAAGGTAGAAGGGCGAAATGTCTGATCCCACTCGGATTCCTCATCGAGCCTCGATGAAGACCTCGATGGGAACTTGGCGGAGTCCTGGGGATTGTCCGGCGCCGATTGCGATGGCACTGAGCGCGGTCATATCGTCAGCAGCTATCCGTTGGAAACGAGGCCTTTGGTGCGCCCGCCACACACGCACACGCACTGATACTGATATCACGTCACATCACATGGTGTATAAATCAATCAATCACTCAGTAGGAAAGG
The DNA here is from genome assembly GCA_030278935.1 of Trichoderma polysporum. NCBI lineage: Eukaryota > Fungi > Ascomycota > Sordariomycetes > Hypocreales > Hypocreaceae > Trichoderma > Trichoderma polysporum. The sequence continues at coordinate 68,412 of JARFTM010000106.1, read as the reverse complement.
CCAATGATGCAGCTACTCACCCATCTCGAAGCGGACCGCAGCCCAATCCCATCATCTACCTACGGAGCATGCGCTGCCGAGCAAGCGTTTTCGACTCCAAGAACCACAAGCCACCTGAAATCCTGGAGCTTCTCGATATGGTGGGCAGCTATCAGCCAGTACGATGACACGGCTGCAGCCGGGAAGCACAGAGCTGGGAAACACAGCAGGATGCTAGTCGTTAATTTAGCTTGGCTCCCCGTTACGCTGCTCGAGCGAGACTAATTCCTTATAGGGCCCGGCTTGGGCGCTTTTTGCTTCTTTTGCCCAGCCGCCTGGGCTTAGAAACTGTCTTGCGAGAGCGCTGCAAGGGCGTTGGCCGGTCCTATCAGATGTGGCGGCGTGATGAAGGGAGGGGCAGATGGCGGCTGGGGATTGGCCGCGGATTAAGGGTCCTCCGTGACGCGGAGCTAGGTCGGATTCTGAATAGCATTGTCTTGATCTCTCTGTGTTGTCTCTCTCTCTCTCACTCTCTTTTCTTTTCTTTCTTCTCCCTGCTTGAAGCCTCTTTTTCTTTTTATGGGGAGCACTTTGGTCTGTCTTGGGCATGCAAGGGAAAGGGACAAAGAGTATAATTTTGAATTTGAATTTTTGACTTTGACATTTTTCTCCAATATTCCAGGGTAGTAGTGTCTTTGACCGTGAGCGCCACTACGGCCTCGAAGCATCACAAGAGCCTCTACTCTGTGTCGTCATGGGAATTATGTAAGGTACCTAGGTAGGTGTACGGAGAACACGTATATTCGTTCTTTCTAGCTCATGAAAATCCTTGGGGTGAAATCTCCATGACTGTTATCCCAAGACGTAGTGCGAATATGCAACATAATAAATAGTGCCCACGGATATTGAGCTTAATGGCGATGTCCAGTCCATTTAGATGGCATTAACGTGCGACATGATGGCCCAAATGGCGTCAAGTGGCGGGCCATTTGAATAAGCGACCAAAGCGACGCCATTTCTATTTCCTAGGGGAATCGGAATCGGCAATATCAACGGACACAGGCTTCGGAAGGGAGCGGATAGATCTCCAACTATCTGTGTATATTTCCCCATCCGGGGTAATTGGAACGCTCTTCACCTGGCTAGCCCGGAGTAAACTGAGGAGAGCTCTCAATGGCTTGTGGGTGACTCGCTAGCCCGCGGACTTACCGAATACGTAATACCGTCCAAGACAGAAATCTCGGAAAAGGTCACGGCAAAGACCAGGGGATCGCTCTTTGCGAACTAAGCCAGTAAATTGCGGCAACTTGGTAGCCGAATACTTTGTGCATGAATCCTTGCTCGGAGCGTAGCAGCAGCCTACCATTGTAGATAGACGGGACATAGTCCCGAGAGCTCCGTACTACTAGGTAATATCCTGAACCTTTGATTTTGGTATCATCTGCGTAAGCAGCGATTGCTAGTCAAATCGGTGGAAATAAACCTCGGATGGCTTGATGATCACTTATTTACAAGAAGGGTTACAGGTATTATACGTAGTAAATTGAAGTTAGCTGACTCCGGTATCTGGTGTAAGCCTTACTGACATCCACTCATAGCTTGGCGATTGAATTCGATTGTTCCTAGAGGTTCCTTATCTTTCTGCACAAGATCGGCCCCTATCTTTAGCACCTATGCAACATCATATTCTGTACTGGAGGCAGCTTTTCCTCTCGCAACGCGGGGGATATTACGTCGTACTCGCATGAGAGCTTAGGTACGCGGTACGTACGTGGTACCTGGTAATAGATGTAGGCACAAACCTGTTCTCCGGCGGTTAGGTCAGGTGCCAGTCGTTGAACCGATGCCGACGCCGCGGCCTCCGCTCGTACTCCATATTCCGTAACCGTACTCCGTACCCGGGATTTCCAAGTCGAGGAGCCACTGCATGGAATTGCTTGGCCTTGGCCTTGTAGGTGACAATCTGCAGTCTCAGGCTATTCGCCCCGCAAGGAGTGCACCGGGTGCGAATCTAAAGGCGATCAATGCGGGCAACTCGAGCAGGAAAAATGTCTCACTGATTACTACTTTGCGTGCTCTTTAATGCCTCGGAAACCAGGGCCAAAACATGGCTCTGCAGGTTCTTGTACTATATTAACCAACAACTCTTTATGGGTACCTTAGTAGGCTTGCCAGGTGTTCGTGGTTCGTTTACATTTATTAAAGGCTGGCCCCGAGAACCCTGCCTTGGCTCACATAGCGCCATGCATTGCAGTAGCACCATAAGCACATCTGCAGGTGAAAAGGCTGTTGATAACCTAATGCAACGCGGCTTTAAGCATTGACTTCTATTGCTATATTGTATGCCGGAATCTCAATGATAGTGCCGGTCAGCGCACGCACGCGCTGGGGCAGCCGTGCCACAAATATACACACTGGCCAGCCTTTGACCTGGCAATGGCGCCAAGTGCCGGAATCCTGGGGTCGGTTTTGAAGCACGAGTGAGCCCGCACAGGCTTAAACAGCGTCGCCACAAAGGCTGTTTGGCACCATGTACGCGGCTCGTACCACGACTTCGTAATCCGTCCAGCGGAGCGGACCCGGCAATGGGGACAGATGCCCTACCACTTACCTATCTAGTACTCCATAGACTGGGTGAGGTTGAATGATGCATATGTATAAGTAGGGCCTGGCCAGAATCCTCCGAAACCGAACCATACCAGTATGAAAAGGTGCTGCCACCCCTCTCTCTACGACTGGCCACAGCTCGACAAATCGCTCTCTTCTCTTCTCTTTCTTCTCCCTCTTCCTCTTCTTCTTTCTGTCTCTTCTCCGTCTCTCCATCCCTCTCATCTAAACTTCCGTGACAAGTCCCGGAGGAGAGATCGGACTGACTTTTACCCGCTCGTGCAAATACGCACCGGCAGCCTGTAAGCCGTGGCTTCGAACTCGTGGCTACGTATTCGTACTAGTCCTTGTAGTGGCCGAGGAGGGTCTCTTATCTGGCGCGTTCCGACTCTCTTCAATCGGTTGATTTCTTTTTTTTTCTATTCCGCACCAGGATCCACTACCAAATCTCTGGCCTGAGCCCCTCCCCCGTCCTATTATTCCGGAATAGACTAGACCGCAACTCGCCGACACTGCCCGTGAAAATCGCCAGTCAGATCCCAGCCTTAAATCGACCAAGGCCAGCGAGGACACACCTTTTTTATTGATTCTATTTTTTCTGCAAGGGGGACTGGCTGCAAGACACTACCGAGCATCTGGTTTCTTTGCTTTGCTTTTGCTTTGTATTGCCTGAATTTACTGTGTGGCCGAAAAAGAATCAAAGCGCCGTCCGTTGCTGCTACAGCCCCGCCGCCGCCATGGCGGAATTGGACACGTTGGACATCCTGGTCCTCGGTGTCATCCTCCTGGGGAGCATCGCCTACTTCACAAAGGGCACGCTTTGGGGCAAGCAGAAGGACCCCTTTGCGGGCCAAGCCCTTCTTAATGGCAATGCCGCCAGGCCGGGTAGGACTAGAAACTTCGTCGAGAAGATGGAGGAGTCTGGCAAGAACTGCATCATCTTCTTTGGCTCGCAGACCGGTACCGCTGAGGACTATGCTTCTCGTCTCGCAAAGGAGGGCAAGAGTCGCTTCGGCCTCGAGACCATGATCGCTGACTTGGAAGAGTACGACTTCGACGTTATGGACACGCTGCCCTCCGACAAAATCGCCTTCTTCGTCCTGGCCACCTACGGCGAGGGCGAGCCGACTGACAACGCCGTTGAATTCTTCGAATTCCTCAAGGAGGACGGAGTCGCCTTTTCCCAGGGCGAGGAAGACGCCCCGCTAAACAACCTCAACTACGTCGCTTTCGGTCTTGGTAACAATACCTACGAACACTATAATACCATGGTTAGGGAAGTGGACAGACTCTTGACCCAGCACGGCGCTCAGCGAATTGGCGACGCTGGCGAAGGTGACGATGGCGCTGGCACCATGGAAGAAGACTTTTTGGCTTGGAAGGACCCCATGTGGACCGCTCTGGCTTCTCACATGGGCCTGCAAGAGCGCGAGGCCGTCTACGAACCCATCTTTGCCATTGTCGAGCGCGAAGGCCTGACTGCTGAGGACCCGGAAGTTTACGTCGGCGAGCCCAACAAAATGCACCTTCAAAGCACCGCCAAGGGTCCATTCAACGCCCACAACCCGTATATTGCCCCCATTGCCGAGTCCTACGAGCTGTTCAAGGTCAAGGACAGGAACTGCATCCACTTGGAATTTGACATTAGCGGCTCTACTCTTTCGTACACTACCGGTGACCACATTGCCATCTGGCCTACCAATGCCGGTGACGAGGTTGATCGATTCTTGCGCGTTACTGGGCTTGAGGACAAGCGTGAGCAAGTCATCTCCGTCAAGGCCCTCGAGCCCACTGCCAAGGTTCCCTTCCCCACCCCGACCACTTTCAGCGCCATCGTCCGTTACCATCTGGAAATCGGTGCCCCCGTCTCCCGTCAGTTCGTCTCCACTCTTGCTGCTTTCGCCCCCAATGAAGGGATCCAGGCCGAGATGACCAGGTTGGGTAACGACAAGGACTACTTCCATGAAAAGACCGGCTCCCAGCTTTTCAATATTGCTCGCCTCTTGGAACATGTTAGCAACGGAGAGACCTGGGACAAGATTCCCTTCTCTGCTTTCATCGAAGGCCTGAACAAGCTGCAGCCCCGCTACTACTCTATCTCGTCCTCTTCCCACGTCCAGCCCAAGAAGATTTCCGTTACCGCCGTCGTCGAATCCGCCGCAGTTTTGGGACGAAAGGATCCCTTCCGCGGTGTCGCCACCAACTACCTGCTTGCCTTGAAGCAAAAGCAAAATGGAGACCCTAACCCGTCGCCCTTTGGCTTGACCTACGAGCTTAACGGCCCTCGCAATAAGTACGATGGTATTCACGTCCCGGTTCATGTCCGTCACTCCAACTTCAAGCTGCCCTCCGATCCTGCCAAGCCCATTATCATGATTGGTCCTGGAACTGGTGTTGCTCCTTTCAGGGGCTTCGTCCAAGAGAGAGCTCAACAGGCACGCGAGGGCGCCAATGTTGGCAAAACGATTCTGTTTTTTGGCTGCCGTAAGAGCACTGAGGATTTCATGTATGAGGACGAATTCGAGGTATGTAATTTCTTTTTAAAAATCCCTACCCATGTTTTAGTCCCTCTTAACTAATCAAAATTTTTTTACTACCCACAGGAGTACAAGAAGGCCCTTGGCGACAAGTTCGAACTGGTCACTGCATTCTCTCGAGAGTCTTCCAAAAAGGTCTACGTCCAGCACCGACTCAGGGAGCGATCCGCTGAAATCAGCGAACTCCTCTCCCAAAAGGCTTTCTTCTACGTCTGCGGTGATGCCGCGAACATGGCTCGCGAAGTCAACACCGTCCTTGCTCAAATCATTGCCGAGGGCCGTGGTGTGTCTGAAGCCAAGGCGGAGGAGATTGTCAAGAACATGAGGGCAGCAAATCAGTACCAGGTATGTCTCATCCCCTATTCTCCATCATTATCTGAACTCCTCTCCCCACTATACCCCACCATGAAACTAGCAGCAACTAATTCACGCTCTATAGGAGGATGTCTGGTCATAAATTAAAAAGAACCAAGTGTGTCTAGCACAAGATGATTAAATTTTCTTGACATAAACTGCTATACGTATTAGGTCGCATGGGAAAAAGCCTCAAAACGAGCCTGAAAAAAGGGTAAATTACTTACATACATGTCGGGAACGGGGGTGGAGGTCTTTTCGACTGCGATCACATTCGCCGGCGTTTGTTTATGAAAGCCATGCACAAACATCTGAGATTTTTGTTTTATTAGAACAGACCCGTAATATCTGGGTATCGGATCTAGAGGGTATAATAGGAAAGGCCAGAGCTGCGCACCCACATGGACACTTTTCGATGTAATTATTTATGTTGCGTGGGAAGGGGTAGGCCGGCCGGTAAATAGAGATGAAGAATATGTGATGGCTTGGATATGATCGGGCGGAGAAAACAAAAACAACATGTGCAGGCTAGGAGAATCATGAAAATACCTACTACATTTACTATACAGTTGGCCAAATTATTGTGCAGCAGCATAACATGTGTCTCCTAATACGGAGTACTGTACTTGCACTACGTATGCATCGTCACATTAGCCGTTGCCAAGATTAAATCTGCTAAAATTGAGAACCCTGCAGCGTCATATCATGACTCACTTGGGATACTATTAGAGTGTCTCACCTCAGGCTATGACCGGTACTGCCAGGTACTGGTATCAGATATGAAGTATTTACATACTTAGTACTTAGTCGGCCTTTTAACCTAAACATACCAAATGGGATATGACAAGGCATAATGCAGGGTTTCATAACCACAGCCACTGCGCAGTAGTCTTGGTTCTAGTATGCTTGTGGCGTTCATGACCCCTGATAGCCAATTTACATTTTCTTTCCTTTTCCTTCTTGAAAAGCAAAACTGTAAAGCTGCCGTGGTTGGTGCTTTGCTGAGGAGGGTCGTCTTGGATTGGCTGTTTGTTGGCCAGGGAGACAAGCGGGATTACATTGCTCTCCTTGCTTGCACTTCCCTGCCGCTCCCCAGGCATAATCGGTTTCTGGTCTGATAGCTCAAGAATTTGAATGGTATGGTAATACCACTAGCATTGTGGAAGGAAAGAATTTATCATGTCGGATGGGGCGACTCACTAGATTCGGCTTCATGAGTGGTGCTGCATTGGGCGTACCGCATATAGTTGGTTTCCGTTCTTCTTGGTCGTGGGTGAATTATTTGTGAACAAAAGCTCTGCTCAATAAGACCAGCGTATATTACACAGAAAATTCTTTGCGGGAAACAATAGCCCGAAAAGTCTTGGATGGACACCATAAAAAGCAACACTTTGTCTAAGCACAGGATCGGCCGTTAGACAAAGCAGTATGTCTTAGTAAAATGGACCTGCAAAGCCGCCCGAATCTTATTCCTACCAATGACTTGCGAGTTGACCTAACTTTTGATAAGCTTCCCGCCTGCCCCGTGCACTTTGCTGGGGTTGGGAGGCTCAATGAGTGGGACAGAACTGGCTGTCAGGTGGATATAGGACCCTTGTACCAGTATTCGTGCAGTATGCGTCCCGTCCGAATATGGATCTTGTCTTATCGAATCCAATAATCCGGTTGGCCAACATACCTTGCCTCTCAATAGTGAACCACGGCTACGCATGTCTGAAAACGAGAAAAAGCAAAACTCTGGATGGGTGGTATCAATGTACGAAGTAAGCATTCTGTTGGGACCCTTACGCACCTCAGTAGCCCCAGTATTAGCCCAATGACGCATCCACCTGTATTCCGCTGTCACGTCGTCCTTATAAATATATCTATCCCAGGGGTAAGATGTCAGTGCAATTATACTTTCGAAGAATATGTTCACGACTCTTCTTTTTCGATATTGAGTGCTCTGTTTTGCCTCAATTGCATCTTTATTTGGCTCCATCTGCCCGGTTTATATCCCATTTTTATGCTTTAGCTGCTTAAGTGTCCGTGACCAAGCTATCTGATTTGGTGGATATACGCTCGAAGTAGCAGCATCACGTCTCGTTCTGCATATACCTACATTCCATCAATACTGTTTTCTAGGGGCGTTTGATATCGTCTTGGCTTTAGGGCGAGGTGGTGAGCGTGGAGAAGGGCGAGATACACTGTCGGACAAGGCAAAGGTGCTTTCAATTCGAATTCGAATCAGTATCAAACTGTCATTCTGCGCAGATCTGCGATATAGGTGCCAGGCACTATCGAGAGGCATTAGTACCAGGCACGAAGAAGATCCGGAAGTATCTATCTGCACAGTACTCACACCCGCAAAGATTAAGCTTCCAAAACTCCTGAGTGCCGTCCTTGCAGATCTAGGTAGAAGACGGCAGCCTTTGCAGCGAAAGATACCGACTGCCCAGTACTGTCCTGGGTAAAGCCAAAGGCACATCATCTCAACTTCGCTTCAGAGCGTCCGGAAACTTTCTAGAGAGTCAATATTCCTGAGTCGAGGCTGTCTGTTGCCCCTAGAGACGACAGATCGTGGCATTGGACTGGCAGGCACTTGGCATCAACAAGCTGGCAAAAGGCAAAAGGCCCGAACCGAGAGACAGCTGGCAGTTGTCAAGCACTGGCCTGCCGAATCAGCACTGAGAGTATTTCGTCATCTCTCGCTTCCTCTCGTCTTTCGCGATTTCTTCCTCCCTCACAATCGTCTTTTTTGTTTCGTGATAGTTCTGGTCTTTAATCTCGCGGCCATCACGCCTGCATCTGCACCGGCACCGGCTCTCTGGCATAGCTTATCCTAACGACTCCTTCCTTTTTCTTGGGCAGATATTTTTTTTGTTGCGGCTTCCTTTTCTACAGGGCCACCGCGTTGCTATAACCGCTTAGGTAAGTTGATTCTGCCATTCTCGCCTACGCTTTCAACTGCTCTTCTACCTACTTCTCCTACAGCTTTCTCTTCTTCTTCTTTCTTTTCCTTCTCTTCACAGCATCACATCACCACATTCCTCGTCCCTCACTTTCAGCTTTCTGCTACGGCCGAATCTCTTCGACACCTTCATCTTGCTTGATAGCTTGTTCTATCTTAATTACTCTCGCTTCATCTCAATTGTCTTGGTAGCACCATTTGCCCTCGTTGGCCCTCGAGCTTCTTTGTCTGCAACACCACGTAAACCCAAAGACTGGGTAGGGTGAGCATATCTTTGAATGCCTCCCCCTTACTCTCAGTCTTCTACCCTCCATGCCTCTCCCTGTATCTCCCTTCTCTTGGTTTGACAAAGCATCCGCGGCACACACACACGATCTACCAGATGGTAGATAGATCATCCAAAACTCCTCTCCTTCCTAGCTTCTATTTCCTCCTAGTCTTGATTTCTCTTCTTGTATTCCTTCTATTTGCCTTTACGTTGCTTCACACCTTGTTTATATTCTCCAGTCGGTTTGACATACGATAGCCTCTTCACATTCCTTTGTTTCATTTTGACTACATTCATCATCCAATTCTAACTCTTCGATTTGTCCAAGATTTTCGTCGTACAGTCGAATCATTTGTCATTTTTCTCTCGATCACTACTGTGACCGATCTGTTGTTCTTTGGGTAAGCCATCTCCATTTCCATTTGACTCGCCACTATCCCTCATCCAACTCATTATCGCGCCTCTTGCTCCTCTCTCTTCACCTTGACAATTTGCCTCGCTGTAGCCTATCACTAACCTCGTCTACAACAGGCAAACACATGTCTTACCATCTTCACACTGTTGCCGAATCCAAAATGGAGGCTAACAGCGGCGTTGCTAATCCTTATTATACCGGACGAACCGCTCATGGAGCTGGGGACCCCAATGCAATTATTAATCACTTCAATGGGATGACCCTCGGCGGCATGAGCATGCCCAACAATGCCACCTCTGTCCCAATGGGACCAGGTCATGCGTTCATGGTCAACTCGGATAGCCAATTTGTCCTCACGCCCGTTCCGTCCGCTCAACCGATGGGACTTGGTCATTCTGGCGAGAACCCGTATCTTAATTTCTCTGGCGCTGCAGGTGGCTACGGTGCCTCCTATGTTGGCCTTTCGATGCCTCTTTTGCCCTTTACCCCTGGCCGTCCTGGTACTGCTCAGCCTCGGGTGGATCGTGGGCACTCCGATGTTCCAGGTCTTGAGAATCGTCGTGGCTCATACTCTACTACAGAGTCCGCTCCTGCCACCCCGTACTACGGTGGTGCATTTTCCATTGTTCGCGATTATCCTCCTCGAGTGGCTAGCCTCGATCGTTCTTCCTATACGACTCCGTCTCCCAACGCTACGGGTCTTGCTCCCATTGAGACCGGCAAGCCCATGCCTATTGTCATCTCGGACCGCACCATTGATGAGCTTCTCAAGAAAGAGCCGGTCATTCCCAAGGCAGTCCCAGCTGTCTTCACCCCACCCGGTCAGATGAAGACTCTTGAGCAAAGTTTGGAGAACCGCATCCCAGGCAATCGCAATGTGTACATTCGTGGTCTCCATCCCACTACCGATGATGAGCTCCTGTACCATTTTACTTCCCGCTTTGGCGCTGTTGAGACGTCCAAGGCCATCATCGACACTAACACTGGAGCTTGTAAGGGGTAAGCTTTGTTCACCTAAAGCGCTCTCTCCTCTCTCTCCTTTTGATATTGACTTGGTATAGATTTGGTTTCGCCAAGTTTTACGATGTTCGTGACTCTGAACTGTGCATCCGAGCTTTCCACCGCCTCGGTTACGAGATTGGCTTTGCCCGGGTAAGATCCAACTGGGCTCTTCTCCCTCAACCCGCCACAATAGGGGCCCGAGCTAATTACTTACAGGAGTCCTTTAATTCTCGACTCAAGGCGGAAGGTGATGATGGTTCTACTAATCTCTACATCTCCAACTTGCCCAAGAGCTTGAACGAAATGGTACGTTGGTTTTCAAATCTCTTCCTTTACAGAACTATCGCTGACATTTCGCATAGGAGCTTGCGACCATCTTCCTTGGATACCACATCCAATCTAGCAAGATCCTTCGTGATAGCATGGGGAACAGCCGCGGTGTCGGCTTTGCTCGGTAGGTTTCTTTGATCTCATCCTTGGTCCTCCGAAACTCTTCCCCCCTGACACGGTTTAGATTTGATTCTCGTGATATCTGCGACGAGATCGTTCGAAAGTTCAACGGCATCGGTATTGGTGAAGAAGGTCTTCCAATGAACATTCGATACGCTGATACCCCAGCTCAGAAGGAGCTCAAGCGAGTCACCGCCGAGCGCCGCCAGTTCCGCACCAACGAGTACAATATTGGAGCCTATGGCACCCCCCTTGTTGGTTTGAACCCTGCTTTGTACAACCAGCAATCCCACTGGCGACGCAATCTGCCCCAGTCCCGAAGGTTTGCTTCCGCTGCTCCTGGTGTCATGTCTGGCTGCTAACCTTCACAGCGGCCTGTCGTCCTCGTCGCTTGACGACAGCAATGTGATGCGAAGCTCAGTGGTCCCTCGTGGACAGTCTGCGTACGCCTCTGGACGAAGCGCTTTTGCTAAATTCTAACTCTTTTGCTAGGGCGGCCACGAGCGCGGACGCTACGATTTCGACACCCACCACGTCTGAGTGCGATGAGAGTGTTACGATTCGAGCGGAGCCAGCTGATGTCGTTGCTGCCGGCAAAGAGAATGTCCAGCATTCTCCCTCCGTCAAAAAGGAGGCCTCGAAGAAGGAATCCCAGTAAATGCCATGTCACCTTCATTCATTTCCTTTTTTGTGTCTTTTTTGTCAGCACTCTTGTGCCATAATATGATGCCGGCTGCTTTAACATCTCTACTACTACTTGTTTTGGACTTTTTTGGGACCACTTACCCCAACAGTCGCAGTAGTTTTATGCCATGGTGGAAACATGTTCTAGGTCTGGAGATAGCTGATACGTGGGATCAAATTGTGTGGAGGGATCATTTTATGTGCCTTGTGTACTTTAGAGTCTAGGTAATGGCAGCTGTGGCAAAAGTTGGCGGCGTTAGTATCATTTTGACACCCAATGATGAGATACTATTCCATCACCAAAGCATATCTTTTCTTTGTTTTGTTTTACTAGGACCGCCTAATAGAAGATGATTTCGTTTCGCTTTGCAATTTTTTTTTCTTACTAAAGTTTGAATAAGCCAACAACTATACTGCCAATTTCGTCATTTCGTCATTGACTTTGTCTATGGCTGGCTCATCTTGCAAGAGACCTTGAGATAGACCATCGCTGAGCAAAGCCTCTTGTCTGCCGCTACTCCCCTCCCCTTCGTCATCTTCTACCTCTGAGTTCTCTTCTTCTTCTTCTTCTTCTTCTTCTTCACTATCTTCATCGTCATCGTCATCATCCTCATCCTCTACTCCCTCTTGCCCCTCAATGTTCGTCTCCTTCTTTTTGATAGCCGCCTCAAGGTCTTTCAACATTCTCTTGGTGAAGCCTGATGCTTCAACAGAAGCATCCAGTCGCTTGACACCACCCTTCCTAAGAGTCTTTTTGGCATCCTTGAAAAAGGGACCAGGTTGGTCTGGGGTGAAATGAAATCGTCGTAAAAAGAAGCGCTTAATGCAGTTTACATCTCGGTCAAAGTACATTTCAGCGTTGACATGCTCCATAGACACCATTTGTGGAAAGTCGATGATGATCGGTTCGACTTTAACGGATTCTGTGCCATCTTCAGCAGTTGATTTAATCTCCTTAACCAAAATGTTGAATTCGTTATAATCGCCGTGGATTAGGCCGTGGCTTGCTAGGCGGAGGATGAGTGAGATGAGTTCTGCGTAGAGAGACGCCGGGTCGGGGACTTCGCTTATTTGTCGAAGGGGGAATGCGTCTATCAGGGACATGACGATGGTATGTCTAGATTGCGCTAGCGGTAATGGTACTGGAAAGCCTTCTTCGTGGAGCGCATTCATAAAGGCGTACTCTTTCATGGCGGCGAGCCTTGAGAGGTACATCCATGACTGGGCATTGCGATTTTTTAGGTAATCTCGGTTGGACTTTACCGTTCGGAAAGATATTCGCCCCAGGCGATGAATCTTCAATACGCACTGCTTGCCAGAGTGATCTGCGACAACCATGATGTCGCTTTCCTTCCCTACACCGATTCGGTCGCCGACGCTGTAGACATCTTTGCGACTGGCGTGCGTGTGTAGTGCTAGATAATCGAGGCCTCCGTATGTCAGGCGATATCCGTCGTACTTGGCCTCTTTAACACGGGCGATGAGACCGACTTTGGCGAGAGCAGATATGCTCCTGTGGACGCCACTTGGGCCGCCTCGGAGGCGGGATAGTTTTTCTATTAAAGGAGTGGGCACGATTTCGTGGTTTTTGCTGCCCATTTCGACCTATTGTGACAAGAGGGGATACGATTAGCGAATTGTGCATATTATATATATATATGGTAGATGAGCTGAAGTCGTTTTATTAGAACGTACTGCTGTGAGGACTCGCCAGTCCTCGGCCGCCAGATGGCGCATTGCTCTGGTATCCAACTTCATGGCTGGCTATACAGGCTGGATATGACGGAACTTTCTCAGTGTGTCTTTGAAATTTGCCAAAATGGCTCCTGGACTTAGGTGTTCTTCGTATGCGGGTATCTTGTCTTGCTCGACTCGTTTATTATCAGAGGGGTCCTTCAAAAAAGTTGGTGGGGTCTATCAAGCAAAGTGATGAAAGAACTTTGGCCAAGATCTTATCGATAAGACAGATAGAGCCAGCAAGGCCTCGCTAGCCCTAGTTCATACTAGCGAGCTTCGTTCTGGCGGCCATGGCACGTGATCATAAGGCTGGGGTTCAGAGTACGTAGCTCGTTCTGTAGGCGGCAGCGCCTCGCGTAATAGCCCATAGCAGCTGTGTGTAGAGTAGCGCCTCAGCCCAGCCAGAGCTTTACCAAGCAGCCTCCTTCAACAGCTTCCACCTGATTCCGCTCGCAACATAGACTGCTCGCCTCTCCGAAGCTCCGATACTACGCAATTATAGATCATCATATACCTTCTACAACTTCCTCATCATAAAATCCGTCCTCGCCCCCGATATTTTGCTTGGGGGGGTTTATAATAGACGCCTAATTTCTCTACGTCACCATGGCCCAGGACAGCGATTTGCCAAAGCCGGCGGCGGCCACGGATAAGGGGAAGGGCAAGGCTGTGGATGACCCCAAAGCCGAGAAGACTGCAACTGACGGCAAGAAGGAGGACGAGAAGAAAGATGGTAATACCTTGGATTGGGACACTCCCCCGCTTCTTAGGAGAGATATGTGTGTTTAGATGGCTGACTTGAGGGGTTCTAGCTACCGAAGAGGAGCTCAACGAAGAGGACCAGCAGCTCAAGGGCGAGTTGGATATGATGGTGGAGCGTTTAACAGTGAGTATTCCAGATACACAGACAAGAGGAGGGAGATGAAAGAGGAGAGAAGAGGGGCAGTTGTTACGTTTGTGCGAGGAGTTGCGGACGCTTACCTTTACTTGCCTTAGGAACCCGATAATTCCCTTTATAAATCCGCCCTTGAAATGATGAAGAGCGCAATCAAGACATCCACATCGTCAATGACAGCAGTACCGAAGCCGCTGAAGTTTTTACGACCGCACTACGAGACCCTAACTAAGCTCTACGAGGAGTGGCCCAGCGATGAAAACAAGATCTCACTTGCAGATGTTTTGTCCGTTATTGGTATGACCTTCTCCGACGAGGACAGACAAGACACACTCAAGTACCGACTCTTGGCTCCCACGATCGACATTGGATCATGGGGCCACGAATATGTCCGGCACTTGGCTCTCGAGATCGGAGAGGTGTACAGCAAGCGCATCACGGCCGATGAGCCCACAACGGATCTTATTGACCTGGCGCTGGTCCTGGTACCCCTCTTCATCAAGAGCAACCAGGAGGCCGACGCGGTGGATCTGATGAGCGAGCTGGAAATTATTGAGAAGATTGACAAGTTTGTTGACGAGAACACCTACCCCAGAGTGTGCTTGTACATGGTCACTATGGTGAACTTGTTGACATATCCCGACAACGAGACCTTTCTCCGTGTTGCTCACGACATTTATATCCAACATAAGCAATTTGCCCAGGCAGTCATTCTTGCTATACGACTACATGATATCGACTTGGTGCAGGATGATTTCGACAAGGCAGAGGATCCCGTACTCAAGCGACAGCTGGCATTTTTGATTTCGCGCCAGAGGATTATTCTGCCAATGGTTGCTGAGAGTGAGGGCGAAGACCAGGAGTTATTCGAGTGCCTACACAACCTCAAGCTGTCTGATCACTTCAAGGCTCTGGGCAAGGAACTGAACATCCTTGACCCCAAGACCACCGAAGACATCTACAAGAGCCACTTGGAAAGCAGCCGCGTAGCCGGGATGACCAACCTGGACTCTGCCAGGCACAACCTTGCTGCTGCCTTTGTCAACGCATTTGTTAATGCTGGGTTCGGCAATGATAAGATGATGCTCGTTGAGAGCCAGAAGGAGGCTTGGGTGTGGAAGACAAAGGGAGAGGGCATGATGTCGACTGTTGCCTCTCTCGGCACTCTGTTGATGTGGGATATTGAAAACGGCCTCGATAGTATCGACCGTTACACATATGCCACGGAGCCGGAGATTTCTGCTGGTGCCATGCTTGCCATTGGTATTATGAATTCAGGTGTACGTATAGAGTCCGAGCCAACCATAGCGCTCCTGGGAGATGCCGATAAGCTCCACCATCCAAATCCCTTGGTTCGCACTGCTTGTCTAATGGGACTCGGATTGGCCTACGCCGGCTCAAATAAGGATGAGGTTATCGAGCTACTCATGCCCATCATCACAGATTCCACACAAGACATGCAGATCTCTGCTATGGCAGCATTGGCGTGTGGTCTCATCGCTATCGGTTCATCTCACCCTGAGGTGAGCGAGGCGATTGTGACGACCCTGATGGACGATGAACGCAAGAACCAGCTGACTAACAAATGGACGAGATTCTTGGGCCTGGGCCTTGGCCTGCTTTTCTTCGGTCGTCAAGAAGAGGTGGATGTCATTTTGGAGACGCTCAAAGCCGTGGACCACCCCATGGCAAAGCCGACCGCAGTCTTGGCTGAGATTTGTGCTTGGGCTGGCACTGGTGCCGTCCTGAAGATTCAGGAACTCTTGCACATCTGCAACGAGCATCAGGAGGAATCTGATGATAAGAAGGGCGACGAACTGCTGCAGGCATATGCGGTCTTGGGCATTGCGCTCGTGTCCATGGGAGAGGAAGTAGGACAGGAGATGGTTCTGAGACAATTTGGTCATCTTATGCACTACGGCGAACCTAACATTCGCAAGGCCGTGCCATTGGCTATGGGTCTGATCAGCCCCAGCAACCCACAGATGAAGGTTTACGATACGCTTTCAAGATACAGTCACGATAACGACCCTGAGGTAGCTATCAACGCCATTTTCGCCATGGGTTTACTGGGTGCGGGCACCAACAACGCCCGATTGGCTCAGCTGCTCCGACAGCTGGCAAGCTACTACCACAGAGACCAGGACGCCCTATTCATGGTGCGCATTGCACAAGGTCTCTTGCACCTGGGTAAGGGAACACTGTCCCTGAACCCCTTCCACTCCGACAGACAGGTGCTCTCCCCCGTCTCAACGGCTGGTCTGTTGGCCGTCATGGTAGCCATGCTTGACCCTAAGGAATTCATCACCTCAAATGCGCATTACCTCCTCTACTTCCTTGTTCCCGCTATGCACCCTAGATTCCTTGTCACCGTGGATGAGAACTTGAACCCCCTGAAGGTCAATGTTCGTGTCGGTCAGGCGGTGGATGTTGTTGGCCAGGCTGGTCGGCCGAAGACGATTACAGGATGGCAGACGCAGAGCACACCCGTGCTACTGAGCTACGGCGATCGAGCAGAGTTGGAAGATGAAGAGTACAACAGCCTTACTGGCACGTTGGAAGGTCTGGTGATTCTGCGAAAGGTGAGTTTTCCTTCTTTCTGATTTGATATAAGCGTATTGGCTAACACATTCTTGTGCAGAATCCCGAGTGGCAAGCGGAGCAGTAAACAAAATAAAAAGTATTAAATGCGGTTGGAAGGAATAAATAGTATAGAAGACAATTCTCTGGACTGGGCGAGAATTGAAAGGGAGGGAAGGGGACCGAAACCTGCGCTGTATAGTAATTTACTTGTACGCCACAAGAAATAATTAAACCAAAAAAGACAACTATACATTGATAGAAGCCTTCACTACACTATTCCCCTTCTTCTCCTCCTAATATACTTGACTTTTATGATTCAAGGCACTGTTGTAGGAGATTGAAGTTTGTATATGATATTTTGTGATTCTATTGCTATGTCATTGTCATCATCATAACATTGGTAGGTGGTAGTAGTTTATGACATCCAGATGGCGAGTAACTAGCAAGCTTGTACTTCATAACATCTAAACTCCCCCCAAACAGACAGACAAAGATTCTATATATCCAAAAAGGTCATGTCTGTGCATTTATAAATTAGATATGCGCTTTTTTTCCCCCTTCACCACGACTCAGGCCCAAAATGTTCGCCTTCCTTGACAGTTCTGTACGAGCAAGCTTGCCAATCGCACCCTTGCTTATACACTTCCGTGCCCCACCAGCTGAAGTCTTTCATCCACCCGGGGTATATAAAGATGAAGAAGACGATGACGATGCCAAAGGCGAGGCCGGAATCGAGCGCCGCGCTGAGGGTCATGGTGTACTTGCCCCACCAGGCGTTGGCGCGGCGTTTGATGAGGTAGTTGAAGATGAAGCAGACGAGGGCCCAGACGGAGAAGTTGAGGCCCGTGGCGGGGGGGATCCAGCCCATGGCGCCGAAGATGACGGGGAGGTTGACCTTGCGGAGGAGGCTCTGTTTCTTGTGGCGGCTGTAGAGCCACAGGGGGATGGGGAGGAAGGCGCCGAGGGGGAAGCACCAGACGAGGGAGCGGTAGATGGCGGAGGAGCCGAAGAACTCGCCGGGGCCGACGACGCCCCAGAGGATGGAGCCGTTGAAGTGGACGCGGGCGATGGGGCAGGTGAAGCCGTTGACGGCTTCGGGGGTGCAGATGCCCTTGACGTTGGTGAACATCCAGTTGAGGACGCCGATCTGGGTGACGGAGGAGACGAGAGTGGCGACGATTTGGACGAGGAACATGATGCGAGGGGGGATTTTCATGTAGTGGCCGAGTTTGAGGTCGGAGGCGAATTTGATGCCCTGGGCGGAGGAGATGTAGCCGTATGTGACGAAGACCATGTTGGCGATGGGGCGGCCGGGGAAGGCGACGCCGCAGATGAGTTGGCAGATGAGGTAGATGCTGCTGTGCTGGTTGGTGATGGCCATGATGATGCCGTTGGGGATGAAGAAGATGGCGCCAATTGCTAGAGCGAGGAGAAGGCCGTACCAGGGGAGGTGGACGGGATAGCTGGAGAAAAAAAAGGGGGTAAGTATATTGAGCGCCGCTGAAGTGAAGGCGGGGATTATGGGCTTACTATTCAACGACAAAGATGCCAATGGCAGCCATGGAGACAAAGGTCAAGAGGTACCAGCTGATGGGGGCATCTTTGTAGCGCTTCATGAGACGGCTGTGGATATCCTCGTGGCTCATGAGGCCTTCTATGTGGGATCCTATGTAGGATCCTGAAGAGGATACTCGAGGGGTGCCTTGCGGTTGCGAGATCCCCGTTGAAGGATGATCGGCAGAGTCAGATACTTGCTGATATCCTTCTTTGCCCTGTTCTCGCGCCTCGACTAGTGATTTTTTCCAGGTACGCCAGATGTCCTGGCCGTGCCAACATAGAGTGTGTGTCAATAGAGCAGCGAGGCCGGCGAATTGCACGCCGTAACTGAGCATATATGTGACTGGGAGAAAGACTCGACTGTAGCTAGAGTAGGCCTCCCTGTCGAAGAGGAAATCCGAAGTTAGAATCTTGCTGACGTCGTAGACTTTGCCTGTGTTGTCGAAAACAGCTGCAGAGAGGATAGGCATGTAAGAGGAGTAGAGGACGTTGCTGTAGTAGAACAAAGGTGCTATGATCCACATGACGACGGCGAGACCGCCAATTACATTCATAGCAGCCCAGAAGGGCACCAGAAGAGGTGAGCCGACATACGTGACTTGAGCCCAGTCGAAAGTCATGGGGAAGAGACCAAGGCCAGATGACACGCCAAACAGGTTTGCCAGAACGACGCTCTTTGGAGCAAACCACGTTATGACGTTGAAGTAGCTGAGAGCGGGCATCAGGAGACCCGGTAGGAAATAGAAGACAGAGGCGCAAGACCAGATGATGTAGAAGAATTTCCAGCGGCTTATGGTCCAGCCGTTGGCGGGCTTGTTCTCCTGTTTATGGAGAGTGGAAAACATGGCGGCGGACATGAGAGTGCCGGGCCACACCATGCCGCTGGGGCGAACCAAGAATCGACGAGCCATGCCTGCGAAGCCATAGCCGAGAATCTGCGTCGATATCGTCAGGAGTAGTTGGTAGACAATGGGCGCCTCTTGGTTGTAGAATTGCGTCTGCTCGACGATGACATCTGTGGCAAAGGCGAAACCAAAAGCCACATTGCTGCTCACATAGACGCATGTGTGCTCTTTTTCATTCCATCTCCCCTGAGCGAGCCACAGGCGCAACGAGCTAAGGAACTTCTTTTGGTCATGGCCATCATGGCTATGCGACGAGACGGAGGTCCGCACACCGTCAGTGAACTCCTCTTCGGGGTCGTACGGCCGCTTTAATAAGTAGTCCCATAGGTGGCCTAGGGGGTGGACGAGTAACAATGCAATGACGGGAGTGATGGCGACGCTGGGGTATCTCAAAGAAAAAAACAAATTGGTGGAAGAGCCAAGGATGGAGAACAAGATGGACAAGCACCACATGCGCGGCGTGTTTATTGATAGCGTCGTATCGTCAATTGGAGAGACGGAGGCTCGTACGGCTTCATTGGGAGAGTTCTCTTCGGCCTCTCGGTCCGGAATCTCGGTCGAGGAAGAGGCTGAGGAGTCGCCCAGCAGGGGTCCATCCTCCTCGGTCAATTCGTCGTCGAGGGCAACGCTCGACAGAAGAGCCTCGGGCATGCCGAACCGGCCCTCGAGGCCGGAGACTAGCGCTGCGCCATCAAAGTCCTCCGACCTGCGGGACGACCGCCGGGAAGCCAAGGATCGCTTGGAGATGCCGCTCCGGCTATTCGAGCGAGCATGACGGAGCCGGCGACGGCGCTCACTGGCGGAATCGGATCCGGAGGGCGACTGGCTGCGGCTCGGGGTTATAGCCGTGGAGCCATATGGCGACGACTCGGATTGACGGCCATCGGCTGGCAGCAGAGGCGGTGTTGCCGTTGTTCTCGTGGCCTTGCTAGAGGCTTTGCTGGAGGAGGCCATGGCAGCAGAAGCAGCAGGCTCGGCTACAGCCTCGTGAAGCCCAGGACTAGAGGGCCAACGATCATGCTGGATAGAGGAGGGAGAAGAAGGAGAAGAGGAGGAATAAGAAGAGGATCTAGGATGAGGATGAGGATGAGGATGAGGATGAGGAGAAGTAGAGCGAGACCGGGAATGGAGACGGAATTGCGCCGGCGGGACGGGGATCCCTGGGACGGCGACCGAGTCTGAGACTGAGACAATGTCTGGTGCCGAAGCCGAAGCTGAAGCTGATGCTGATGCTGGTTCTTGCGCCGGCTCTTGTGCTGGTGCCGCTACTGCTGCCGGGGCTAGGGTCTGTAGAGCAACGCCATGCTGGTGCGCAAGAGAATTGCTCGCCCGTGATTTCTTGAACTTGCTAGATTCGCTGGCTCGACGACCCATGGCGGGGCGATTGCGAGGAAGCGAAGCTGCGAGAGCGCATGTGGGTACGAGAGAGGATCTAATGACGGCGCAGATTGTGGGAGATTTTTTTTTTGGTGGCGATGGTGGGGGAGAGGGGGCCGAAAAATTAATGACCTCAGTGGGGTAATGGTGCGCTATGGATGGGAAAAAGACGATGGGTTATAGCGCTAAAGCCGCTGTAGTTAGAAAGAATCAGAGCTGGGGAGGTCTGGTGATGAGATGATGCTGAGGCTACAGTACGATGCTGAGACTACGATGCTGAGATAGCACTGGAAGAGGAAGAGCTAAATCCTGCACGTCTAGTGGTGCCTGGTGCCTCTCCCATCCCATCCTCTCTTCTTTGTCTTCTCATTCGGCTGCCATATCCTATTTGGGGTCTGCGAGGCGCTAATCCTGTGCATTTACTGGCACTAGCAGTATCTTGGATGCATGCAGTGTCACCCGCAATCGGATTTGCGAGCGGGTTACTGTAGTGAGTGAATCGACCAAAAGTCCCGTCAAGTTAGTCATATCGTGTGCTCAGTAATTTATATCACATTGAATCCTTTTGCTGCTCCCCCAATGAGCGCATGCGGACTTCCAACCCTTGCTGCGTCTATTGCTTCTCCAGAGCTGCTATTTGCCTTGTTCATGGGATGACAGTGGGATTAGCGAATTGATAGATGCGTTGATTCAGCCCATATCTTTGACCATGTGTCGCCTTGCGTGATTTGACCCTGGACGAATTGCGGTTCCGAAGGGACGGTGACACATGTGATACAGGTCGTAGCCTAGCTTTGACTCAGAAAAGGGAACAAACCGGGTAGACATGGAAGAGGAACATGTGTTTCATAGATGTAAATTGATCCTTGTATTTTAGAGATACCCAGTAATACGGAGTATTCCGTAGTTTAATTGCATTAGTACATGTATCTATGCGTGAATAGTACATTATTGTCCATACGCGTAGAGTGTAGTGCACTCTTCAAGTTCCTGTACTTCACATGTACAATCTCAAGTTACACAAAAACATCTTCAGCACTGCAAGACAAGAAATTGCTCCCTTCACTCCATGTGTAAGCACGTACAGCCCGTCGTCATCATGCATATTATATGCACATATGAAGTACACACACATACATTCCTGCGCTGCCATGGCCCGAGCCGATCTTCTTAGTGTCGCACTGACTTTGCTGTCCCGGCCCCTACGCAAAACCCGGCCGCCGGCTCACGGACCACCCCGATCCGGAGAATTCTCCCCGCCATCAAATCTTACGACAGATTCAATGGGCTTTTCATCTCACTCATCTGCCTCATTGTTTCACCGCAGCCATTCATTAATATTCTAGCGACTTTACGGCCTTTCGGAGCCGGCATCGCCATGGCCTCCTCTCCACTAACCGCCGCCAAGCAGCAGCTGAGGCGCCTCCTCAAGCAGAGACTCTCCAAAGTCTCTCAAGACTCTGTCCTCGCCCAAAGTATGGCAGCCCCACTAGTATCAATCTTCAAAAATTATAACTTGTATAAGTTAATATTTTTTCTTAATCAGGCCACACAATATTTGAGACTCTCAAAAACTTCAAGCCCTACCAAGACGCTAACCGCATCAGCGTATACCTATCCATGCCCGTCGGGGAGATCCAGACCGACGCCATTGTTCGCCATGCCCTGAGTTCAGGAAAACAAGTCTTTGTTCCATATCTGCACAAATCACCTCTCGACGAGCCCGGGACCCCAGCTCGCGTAATGGATATGGTTCAGTTGCAGGATGTCCAAGACTACGACGGCCTTCAGAGAGATACCTGGGGCATTCCTAGCATAGATCCGGCTACGGTGCATGAGCGGCAACGCATCCTTGGCGGGCCTGACGTGCACAAATCTGACCAGTCTACCTTGGATCTCATCCTAATGCCGGGCGTGGCTTTTGATACCGATGATACGGGCTGTGTACGGAGACTTGGCCACGGTAAGGGCTTTTACGATTTCTTCTTAAACAGGTACTTGGCTGTGAAGCCCCATGGTGAGGCTGGCGGCGGCCCTGGGCTACGGTTCTACGGCTTGGCTCTCACAGAACAGCTTCTCGATCCCGTGACGGATGAACAGGTGCCTATGGGTCAGTATGACCGGAAGCTACACGGCCTGATCTTGGGCGATGGCGAGATTAAGCTTTCGCCGGATACTCAATCAATAAGCGCTTCATGATACCATTGCCATTACCACTCCATTTGTCATTTTACCATATATCCTTGTGAGTGAACTTGTCTGCCATTTCAGAGCGGCCCAGTCCTAATATTTCAAGTGTATCCTAAATCGAATTGAAACTAGCCATTTGTTCTAGACCGCAAGACTTGCTGCATGTTGATAAGGAGTTAAAGGTCGATGAATTGTAATTTCAATAATAGTATTGATAAATTTCCTATATACATAAAGCAAATGCTGGAGATATCTATCACACTAAAGAAGAGTAAGCTGTATAGTACAATGGTTTATTTAGGCAGCTATTTGCTGTTGGGCTCAATGAAGAGAGAGAAGAAAGCTTCATTTATGTGATTAAGCGCCAATGTCACATGGGAGCGAGCCGCAGCAATATCCTTGGCCTGCATCAAAAGCGCCCTTGAAATCAATATGGTGGCATCCATCCGAAGTCCTCCAAATATTAGCTGTGAAGTCATAGTTTCCGGCGCTTGTTTCGGAGAATCTGTTTACCAGTTAATTTCCATGCCAGCATATAATTCTTTTCTATATAGCCTTACTGAATAGAGCATTTCGAGGTGGTACAGGCGCTCCAGCCATAGATAATAACGCCCTGATAAGTAGATCCAGTGTTGTAATCACGTAGAAAAATATTCTGAATATCAGGACCGCCTACGGTTCCAATGGGAGGATCATCCCGTAATTGACCCCACCAAGCATTTGCCATGCCAGCAAAGGCAGCAATGTTAAGAAGGGCAAAGGATTTCATGATGCAATAAGAAGTTATAGAAATATAAGCCGTCAGGTAGTCAAAGAGATAATGTTGGAATAGATATGTAGCTTAGACTATCTTGCAAGAGATTGTAGGATTCTACTTTTGCTTGTGTAGGTAATTTCTACAGATACTAAATAGAAGTCTTGTAGACTATTTATACCTGAGTAGTGGTATAACTTACTATGTATGTCAGACTAGCAAAAGTGAAGCCTCATAATCGCTTGTCGAAATATCTTAGGTGATATAATGCGACATACTATAATTTCCTTTGTATAAATCCTTCCTAGATATCCCTGTAACTTCTTATTAAGGAAGGTGTATATTATCGCGAAATCTAGAGCCTGATCCTTCGTACGAGTATATGAGTCGTATAAGCTTACTTGCCAAGCTCTGCAATACAAGAAGAGCATATTGATACCTCGTACGAGTATATGGGTCGCATAAGCTTACTTGATAAGCTCTGCAATACAAGAAGAGCGTATTGATACCTCAGCTACATGCAGCTAGTATATGCAGCTAGTAATAAATAAGGTTAAAAAGAACTTAATTTTTAACATGCTGTATGATAAAACTATATTTAGATATAGTAGATATAGTAGATATAACATATATAGTAGATATGGCTATTGATAGAATTAATACTATTATCTTTTACTTCAAACACCAAATGCCATGTTCCCCGGAATAAATGCTAGTAGCTACCAACAGTGCCGTTATGCCATCCTCCCGGTATAGATCGTCTATATTTTTCACTATTACAACTTGTATTGTTGAAGTGATTGAGAATTTGGTAAAACTTGCATTTAGCCTGAGCGCGCTGCTCAGGTCTCAGAAGCGGTCGCTGCGTGAAATTGATTACACCCTCCAAGGATGACTGATGACGATGATGTGGTTGAGGAGAAGCTATTTCTGTCTAGACTTAGTCCATGAGTTCTTATAAATCATGAGTGTTTTAGAGGGGAGATTTCAGGAGAGAATGACAGGCTGATGAAGTTGAAGTCAAGGAACGAGGTAAACGTTAGGCTGCCGCCTGGATGACGTCGCATGTCTCTAAAGTCGTCGCTACCTCTAAATACATGGAGTATCGCTAGTATCTAAACATAAGATCGAAATGCTTCTTCTCTCAAGCAAGCGCTGCCTTCTTCCACCGTGACCATACAAACGCAGCCCTATCTTCAAGATTCTGCACCGACCGCGGAATAATTTGATACTGAATTCCTGCACTATCCAGCATACGGCAAAATTCCTCATCGTATTCAGTCCAATCTTGGATGTCTCTTGGCATAAGTCTGACTCCATCACTAATAAGCCAGGTCTCCACCGTTTCGCAGACAAAGACCAACGACTGTGACATTCGATCTCTGAGCTCTTTCCAGTACTCAGATGAAACCATAAGTTTTACGGCTTCGCTTCCGATGTGACGAGACGCGTATATGATGGGGTCCATTCCTGAGCGATCCGATATGATCCAATCGCCCTTTGTTAGAGCGTCGCGCTCGCTGTTGAATTGGGCCTCCAATATGAGGGCTTGCAATTGCAGGCAGCGGCCAGGATCCGAGGTGATATCACTGGCTGTAAATCCATGGATTTTTAGCACTGAGCGAGCGACCTCTCTAATAATGGCGGGAGGCGTGGTGCTGAATAACTGCGCAAAAGAATTCTCCAAGGCGTTGACGAGTGAAGTTTTGCCCGTACATTGGGCGCCAATTATGTAAATGTTCTTGGGTTTGAAGCTTTGCGGCATGCTGGTGGTTCTTATGGCGATCAAATATCCCGCTTGCTACTAAGTAAGTGGCTTCAAGGGCATAGGAAAAAAGGTTATAGGAAAAAGGTTACGTTGATGTATATTGACGATTATAGCAATATATCCGAACTTTGTGAGCAGATTTTGAGCACCTTTATGCGGGAGGCCTTCAAGAAATGTACGTATCATTCACGTATCAGGTAAGTGCGGAGAAGATGTTGCGTAACCACATTTTCTCTGCAATACGTACATTCAAAACCGATATTTCTCTGCCAGCGTTTGATTGACGATACAGTTATTTAAAATATACATCTGGGCGCAATCTTTGAACTTGACATCAGAAATATCCTCATCATCATCACTTTGAACAGTCTACATCATTTGAAGTATTGAGACGACGAGGATAACAATCATATGTGCACTCTTGAAGATGCCTCGAGTCTCTGCTAGCCCCAGATCTTTCGAGTGTGTTCTCCTCGACAAAATTTCCCTAGATGATGAAAAATGGGAATTTCAGGTACCACGGCTACCAACTGCCGAGTCGGCGAACAAGCTGAATCTTATCAAAATGGTCAGCCTCTCGACAAAGGATTCTCGCCATCGGCTTGAGCTCCGATACGGGCCTGTGGATATGAATCGTGCTATTCAAGATGTTTCCCTGGATCAATATCTCGTGGTATCGCTCGCTGAATTCCGCTCTATTAAAAGTGTCAACTCTTCGTCTCCGATCGAGGGAGACGCCAGTAAAGTGATACAGCCAACAACTTACAGGGAATGCTCAGAATATGCTGTCAAATTCCTTCGCACAGGAATTACCATACAAGGAGTGCACTATAATTTTTATGGTCATAGCAACAGCCAATTGAAGTCACGAACTTGCTACCTTTGCGCAGCTTCCAAAGAGCAAATTGGGCAAAAGGTAGAGGCACTGGGGGACTTTACAAAGATGAAGACAGTTGCAAAAAAGGCAAAACGCATTGGACTACTATTCTCAGTCGCACGCGCGGCCATGAAGGTAGACTCGAAAAAAGTCGAAGACATCCCAGATGTCGAAGTAGGAGATTACGTCTTCACAGATGGCTGTGGCTTGATTGCACCAGCACTGGCCCGGGAGCTCTCGAGACGCACAAAGATCATTTTTCGTAATATGAGATATACGCCTTCTGTATTTCAGCTAAGGTATCGCGGATACAAAGGAGTGGTAACTTTGGATCCAAGCTTGGCAAAGGGTGGGACTTGGCTCAAAATGAGGAAATCGATGAAAAAGTTTAGCGGAGGTGAGGATTTATCCTTCTCCGTTGTAGAATACTCAAAGGTGTGTTTTTCTATTTCTTAATGGTCTTTCTTCTCCCATATAGTAGTCTATATATATGTATATGATATCTATTTACTGACAGCTTCATTTCTGGCAGCCATATGTATTTGGGCATCTTAACGACGAGGTGATTGTGCTTCTCGACGTCTTGGGCATCAGCCGGCAGACCCTACTTCGCAAACAACAAGAACACTTCAACTTTCTAGCAGAGGCATATCAAGATCCTCGAGCCGCATTCAGACTCCTCTGTCACCTGAATATGCCAGAGCTTGCCGAGCGTGTTATTATCGATTCATTGGATGCCGTACGGCCGACGATTAACAGGCTTGTCAATGCTGAGTATGACAAGATGCTGAATAAACGTGAAGAGCAAAAATGCCGCATTCTAATCCCAAAATCAAGACTCTTGTTTGGAGTTTGCGATGCCTGGGGAGTTCTCAAACAAGGCCAATGTGCTGTCAAAGTCACCATGGACGGGGATGGACAGCCTTACGCCCTCAAAGGCACGAAAGTGCTAGTGACGAGGAACCCTTGCTTGCACCCGGGTGATCTTCAGAAGCTTGATGTTGTAGAGAGACCAGAACTCGCACACTTGGTTGACTGTATTGTCTTTCCTATAACGGGCCGACGGCCATCGGCGGACATGATGTCGGGAGGCGACCTTGACGGTGATACCTTTTTTGTGACATGGGATCCCGACATCATCCCGTCAACAATCTCGCAAGCAGCGCACTATCCAGGAGTTCGCGAACCTCTGAGATTTGCACCAATTACGGATGATGATCGCTTACTTTACTTTGCCAAATACACAAACGCATCGTTAGGCCGTGTCAAGAACCTCTATCTCAAGTGGGCGAGGGCAACTAATGCAATGAGCCCCGAGTGTCAAGAACTTAATCGACTCTTCTCCCAGTGCGTGGACGGCAATCGCATCAAAGATAGCCAACTCGACAAATTTGCGAAGCCACCAGAGCCAGATGCAGAAGCGCCCCCGTTTGTTCTCGATGAGCTTCACGAAGTAGCCAAAGACATTATCGCAAAGCAGAAACTTCAGGCACGGAGTCACATGGATAACTTGGAAGGTTACACTCTTGACGGGATCCAGTTGTTACTATGTAGAGATAATATCGCCATTTCTGAAGCTGAATTAATCAGGATGGCAGTGAGGTGGTGCAGAAGAACAAACACTTCCTTTTATCATTTGATGCACATGTTCGACCTGAATTCACTCAATTCAGAAGACAAGGCATGGGTCTTGGCTCAAGTACCTACATACAGCGATGCCCCAAGCTTCGTTCTCAACGCTTTGTGCTCGTCGAGCTTGCTCACAGAGGCGGAGCTAAAACACTTTCATCTCAACTATCCGGGTATGCATTGGAAGCGTGTTTACACATCTGAGCAAGACCGACCCGCTACGTTCATGGAAGCAACGTGCAGAAATCTCGAATTATTTCACAAAAAAATGATAGTATTTCGGCCAAATGAGCGACTGACAGTGGCCATCTACGTGCCGCAAAAGATTACTCCAGCCGATGACTTTTTAGTGGGCAACAAGGTCAGACTATTTGCATTTCCACATTCTCAGGGGAGAGAGACGCAAAGCCGCCTCTCTTTACCAACAAAGAAAGAATACCGACTTTTCTGCGATGAAAATACTTTGCAGCTATTTGAGGGTAAAAGAAGCAATACGTGGATATATATTGGTCGCGGAGGATCGAACGATAGTAGCTACAGGAACGCGCCCCGAGAAAAAGACCGCCGGAAGGCAAGACAAGAATCCCTTGACAACGGAACTAATTTCGACTACAGAGCAAGCATTGCACTAGATAAATTTAGTAGAAACCTTCAGAGCCATATAGGACGACTACATAGACAGGGTATATCTGACGCGGTAAGTTCTTTCCTTGAGTAACACCTCCTACCTAAAGATACTGACATTCATTTGGGTTGTTGAAGGAGATTTATATCATTAGTAATAGAGATGTCAGTTCTATGCGCAATCTGGACCTATGGGAGGACTACATTGATACAGAGGAAACTCTTCCCCTATTTCCTCGTGAACCCAAAGAGTACGACGTTCCAAAGCTTCAAGACGTTGATTGGTCTACCGGTGCACAGCCTCCGCTCGTGGTTGAAGTTGTAAGGAAGGGGAATATATCGGCCCTCCAAGATGTAATGGATTCTGCGACTATACAACAATTCTTTATTTGGCTAGTGGAGAAGGAGCAGCGAGGGTTGCTTACACGCTGCTTCGAACACTTGATTACGAGCATCAAGAGCGATAAAGTGATGGCTCCAGCGGATACCCTTCGTACCATGGTCGAGTTTGCAGAGAGAATGCCGTATATCTCCGCCACCTTTGCCAATTTGGGCTCGTGGAGAGAACTACCAGAAGAGCTGAATGCCATTCTTCAAAACGAGAGCTATACACTTCTCCGCAGCGTTATTCTGTCTGAAGCTGAATTCGGA
Source organism: Trichoderma polysporum (assembly GCA_030278935.1). Lineage (NCBI taxonomy): Eukaryota > Fungi > Ascomycota > Sordariomycetes > Hypocreales > Hypocreaceae > Trichoderma > Trichoderma polysporum. The sequence goes on along the minus strand of JARFTM010000106.1, from coordinate 39,619 downwards.
GAGTTGGTTTTGACACCTTTTCACAACATCTTGGACAATGTGGAATGGCTTTCGCTCTCTTCATTTTCTGACCTTGTTGAGCTAATTGCGCTTACCGTTCATTCTCCGAGTACAGCCATGGACCTCCTCCTTGAAGGCTTCGATCAGCAAAGTTCCAGATTACTGACTGGGCGACCGGCCATCATTCAAAACTTCGTACATAACATGATTGGTATCGCTGCGGAGCACATTGGGGCTGTAAAGGCAGAAACAAAAGCCAGAGATGAGCTTCTGAGCATTCGAGTCGTTAGTGATGAGAAGAAGACGAGCAAGGATCGATCTGGTACCACGGTTGAAGTGTCTTTCAGAATAGATGCCCCCGGCGGCACTCCACTAGCAAACACTCATGTACGGCTCGTCACAGCTAGCCCGCCTTCAAGCTCGATATTAGATAAGATCTATTCGATGGACGGCCTAGTTGTCGGGAGCAAATCGGGAGCTGCAAAGATAAAGTGTTTTCATCCTCCGCCGTCGTACGCCGAAAACTGTTCCTGGATTCTAGAGGAATGCGGTTTGTTTGTGACTGCGAAGACGATGATAGATGCCGTGCGGGATCTTGCCACATTTGAAAATTCTTGCTGTGGGGTGATTGATCAAATTGTCGGGGTTCAGCCTCAAAGTGCCGCCAGAATACAACCGGCTCCTGAGGATGCGAACGATACTTTGGTATCGAGCTTAACGCTATCTGCAGCGGATGCGTCGTTGAATATGAGCCAGAGATCGGCAGTGGAGGCAGCACAGAACAATAAGCTCGTTTGTCTTTGGGGTCCTCCAGGAACCGGCAAGACACAGACCATCGTTGCAATTATTAGAAAGCTGCAACTAGACCCCAATACCGGGAGGATCCTAGTCAGTGCCCCGACTCATAATGCCGTGGACAACGTCATGAGGAGATATCTTGGACGAATCAGCCAGGAAGGCCTCTTGCAAAGCTCCAAAATAACGCCTTTGCGAGTCTCAACTGAAGTTCGAAAGGTGGGCGAAGATCTACGAAAGTATACATGCGATGCGTTGGCCGGTCAGGAAGTACACTCCAGCCATGCTGCCCTACGCCAGGCTAAGCAGCGTGTTAAGAATGCTGGAATCATCTTTACGACGTGTATTGGAGCTGGATTGGGCTTGCTTCGAGATCAGGTGTTTGACACGGTGATTGTCGACGAAGCATCACAGCAGACGGAGCCCGCATCGCTCGTACCGCTAGTAAAGGGATGTGAGAAAGCAATCCTTGTGGGAGATCATGTCCAGCTGAGGCCTACAGTTCAGGAATTCTCACCTGCGCTGAATTTTGATATCTCGCTCTTTGAAAGGTTGTATACTCGGCAGGGAACGACACTTGGTATGGCTAAGATAATGCTGGATACACAATATCGAATGCATCCCACCATATGCAGCTTCATCTCGAAGGAATTTTATGATGGAAAGCTATTGTCTGGGTTAGAAGACAAGGATAGACCAATGCCGCCTTCGTCCTTCCCTTGGCCAGCATTCCCAACTCCTAATACCTCCTCTTCTGTCTCCCGGATGATCTTTGTCGAGTGTTCTGGGAGGGAAGATTTAGGACAAAAGTCCAAGTCCAATAAAGAGCAGGCGGACCTATGCCTTTCAATTTGCAAGCTCTTACGCACAGCTCCGGCTGCATCAACATCTTCGGCTGAAACCGGTATTAATGGTGTACAGCCTACCGGTGATACGTCCATAGCCGTACTGACGCCTTACTCACGGCAATCGGAGATTCTTAAAAAGCTGCTTTCGGGGATTCCAAATGTCGAAATTTCTAGTATTGACGGTTTCCAGGGACGCGAAGCCGACATTGTCATTTTCGTCACCGTTCGCTGCAACGAGAGCCGAGAGATTGGGTTTCTCAAGGACCTACGTCGTATGAACGTGGCACTCACTCGAGCAAAGCTGGGAATGATTATTGTAGGGAACAGGGCGACCCTGACGGGTGGAAGCGAAGAGGAAGAGAGTACGGGGGTGTGGAGGAGGCTTATGGGGCAGCTTTCCAACGTTGCTCTTTGAGAATGCGTATAAGAGAACATGTAGTAGCAGTATCATAAAAGATTTATTAAGATTATATCTATTATATCTATTATATCTACTATATCTACTATATCTACTATATCTATTATATCTAGCATGTCTAGCATGTCTAGCATGTCCAGCATGTCTAGTAATAATAGCTATCATAGCACGCATAGGATTGCGTCAACTCATAGGCCCCAGGTATTATTTGTGGTGATGACATCGAGACTTTGCTGTCTATATTACCGTGGCGAGCAAACAGAACTCATAAGCCAAAATTACACTAAACAGATTTATATTTCCTGCACAAATCAATCTGCTAATAAAGAAGCTGTCGCCGGTATAATCCTTTTATTCTTGTTCTGGCAACAACATAAAACAAAGCATTAGCGAGAACCCACTACGACGGGAACCACAAAGGTACAATTATGCAAATCGTATTGTAGAAAAATCTCAGAAAAAAAGAAAAAAAGAAAGAAAAAAATTTCATGTCTTTCAACAAAAGCCAAAAGACAATGCCACGCCCTTTGTTGATTTAGTTATCTACTTTGTTGCCCACCTCCAAGAGCTGATTATATGATGCTTTGCAGGGTACGGAGTATACAAAGAATCCCATACTAATGCGGTGGACAGCCGAGTACCTGTGTAAACTTGGAACCCGGAAGCGGAAAAACTCCCAGGCAGCCCGTAGCTGCTCCCGCAAGATTGCCCCGCCACGACAAGCCTCTTAGAAAGCCCCATCCCATGCCACTTCGACAAAGGCGAGGCCGACTCCATGATTTTGCCTGGAGCAGTCATTCAGACCCAAAACAACCGAGACTGTCGCCTGCGATTCCTACAAGCCAGCCCGTCAGCTCGCACTGCAGGCCTCTCTCGCTTCGTTTCTCCCTTCTCGTTCTTTCGTTCCTCGTTGTTGCTAGTGCGTGGAAAGCGATCGCTCACGACAGATCTGGCAGTTTCTCCTTAGCAGCCGGTCCCTTAGCACGCCCAAGGCCAGCTCATGAGCGCTTGCTTTTCGACTATCTAGACTTGCGCGAAAAAGCTCTGCCTACATCATCCTTTCTCTGAGCTTCCAACTTTCTCTCGCCTTGCGCCCCGTCGCACTGCCCGAGATGGCTACAAATGGCACCCAGGAGGCCTTTGCGCCTACGGACGTTTTGGGAGCCGTCATGACGATGCGAAGCGGGGAGCAGGAAGCAAAGAAGAAAGCGCACGAATACTTGGAGCGGTTCCAAAAATCGGTACGTCGTAATCCACCCACAAGGTTCCGCTTTTGCTATTTGTTAACCCTCAGCTTGCTAATCGTAACCACGTTTATAGAAGGATTCTTGGGGAACAGTAATTGGAATTCTCCAATCCAAGGCCGAGCCCGAGGCGACTCTCTTCGCCGCCATCACGCTTCGCGGAAAGGTTGTTCTAATCCTCTCTTTATTTCTCGCCATCCTCTTTTTTTCCCTGTCCTCAGGCTGCTAACGATACCAGATTACCTACGATCTCATCACTCAGGTGCCCCCCAGCGAGCTGCCAGCCCTTCGAAACCAGATTTTGCTCCTTTTGAAGCACTACGCCGCTGGCCCCAAGCCCATCCGAGTCCAGCTTTGCGTGTGCTTGGCGATTTTGGCGATCCAGATGAAGGATTGGAACGATGTGCTCCCCTCAGTTGTCCAGTCACTGAGCGACAGCCCCGAGAGTCATGCTTGCATTCTCGACTTTTTACGAGTCCTTCCCGAGGAGGTGACTGAAGGTCGAAAAATTACCTTGTCTGTACGTGGATTGCGCAACTCTGATACGACGCGGCACTTGGCCCTCATCGATTTCGTTTCGGCCGGTCGGTAGTCACCCTCGAAGAACAAGTCTAATTGTTTGGAAATAGGAAGAAGACCTTGCAGCGCGGACGCAAGCATTGCTGGGAGATAACGCAGACCAAGTTGTGCAGCTTCTCATCAACTATTCACAGTCCTCACGTAAGTCCTTTATCCTTTATCCGTTCTTCTTCTGACACTGCAGGGTTACCTAAAGGAGACAGAAAAGGCTAATATATAGTTTTCTCCAGCCGCCGCATCCCGAAATCCGCTCCTGATGGAATGTATCACGTCGTGGCTTCGAGAGGTTCCCGTGGGTACCATCGCCAATTCGCCTCTCCTAGATGCCATTTTCCACGGCGCAACGTCCGATGAATGTAGCCAGGAGGCTGCAGAGTGTCTATGCACGATGCTCAGAGAGACTGGCGATGTTGACGAGTCCCAAGCTATCATCCAGACTTTGTTCCCGCGAATCATCAGCCTTACTCCGCGCATCGCTACCTTTGTCGCAGAAGAGGATACCGAAGCGCTGAAGTCTCTAACCAAGGTACTAGCAACAGCAGCTGAAAGCTGGGTGGTCGCCATTGCACGACAGCCGACTCAGTTCCGTCCCCTTGTCGACGCTGTTCTCGAATGCGCCGCCCGGGATAAGGATCGTGATGTCATCGAGCACACTTTCAACTTTTGGTATGAGCTTAAGCAATATCTAGTGCTGGAACGATATATCCAAGGCAGGCTGGAGCTGGTGGACGTCTTCTCTAAGCTTGTAGATATTTTACTCGCGCATCTACAATTCCCGCGGCCGGAGTCTGGAAGCGAAACGGACCTGTTTGATGGGGACCGCGAGCAAGAGGAGAGGTTTCGCGAATTTCGACATCAGATGGGCGACACGCTCAAGGATTGCTGCGAAGTGATGGGCGTTACTGAGTGCCTCACCAAAGTGCTTCATGCGATTCAACTGTGGACGCAGAAGTATGCCAGCCAGGCTACGGAGGCGACAGTGCCGCACTGGCAGGAGCTCGAGGCTCCCCTATTCGCGATGCGCGCCCTCGGCCGCATGGTAGACAAAGAGGAAGATATTGTGCTTCCTCAGCTAATGCCACTGCTGGTGCAGATGCCCAATCACGAGAAGCTTCGTTTTGCGACGATTATGGTGCTTGGGCGCTACACGGAGTGGACTGCAGCGCATCCCCAGTATCTGGAGCCTCAGTTCAACTACATTGTCAACTCGTTCCAATCTAACTCTCGAGAAATCAACCGGGCGGCGGCGCTGTCGCTCAAGTTCTTTTGCACTGACTGTAAACACCTTCTCAGCGGTCAAGTGCTACAGCTTCAGACGTTCTATGACCAAGTCTTGGATCAGCTGCCAGATCTCAGCAAGGAGGAAGTCACCGAAGGTGTTTCCAATGTTCTCGCCGTCCAGCCCGTTTCGCAGATATATGACCTGCTCAAGACGTATTGTGATCCGCTGATCCAAAGGTTGATGGCGAAGGCAAACCATGCGACTACAGACGAGGGGAAACTGGCAGTTGCGGGTATGATTTACACCTCCTCTTTTCTATTTTTTTTCGATTGTAACTCCTTTTGCTGACTTTGAGTAATAGATCACCTGCAGCTTATCACTATTTTTGTGCAGAATGTGATGCCACTAGTTAACCCTGGAGAAGAGAATCCCGCAGTCAAGTACTGGATAGAAGTCTTCCCAATTTTGTCTACCGTCCTCGACAATTTCCTCACCTTTTCGCCCATTTGCGAAAGAGTGTGTAGGTGCTGGAGAAACATGGTCATCTCCTACCGTACTGCCATTGCACCCATGCTAGCGGAGATGGCGAACAAATTGGCCGGTGGTTTCAATGCCTCTAGGGAGGGCTGCTTCCTCTGGGTCACATCTGCCATTCTGCGAGAGTTCTCCGAGGCACGAGAGCACGTGGATCCAGCGACAACTGACAATATCTACACATTCTTCGAAGCGCAAACGACAACATTCCTAAGAGTCATGACCGAACTCCAGCCCAAGGAGCTGCCGGACGTGATTGATGATTTCTTTAGGCTGCTCATCGATGCGCTGCTGTACTACCCGCAAAAGCTTGTTCCTTCCCCACTCTTGGTGCCTATCTTCGAAGCCTCTATCTATGCATTGACGTTGGAACAGCGAGATCCTCTTTCTTCGACCCTCCATTTCCTGAGGGATTTGCTGTCGTATGGTGGCGACAACCCGGCGAGCAGCGAGGGGCTGCCAGAGTCAGCTGCGGCGGAAATCAAGACGATTGTTAAGAACCTCCTCGTCAGCCACGGCGAAAATCTGGTGAAACAATCCATGGCAGGCATGATGATTACTTTCCCAAGAGATTGCTTTGCGGACGGTAGTGGTGTTTTGCTCAGCCTCTTTGAACTTTTGCCCGTGCAGACGACGGAATGGGTCTCGCGCACTATTCAGCTACTGCCCCAGGGCACCGTGTCTCCAGAGGAAGCCAACAGACTGATGGCCAAAATCAAGGAGAGACTGGCATTGAATGAGGCAGGAGGGATTCGACACGTGAGAGTGCTGCTGCAAGACTTTACTAACACATATCGGCGCCGTAACGTTGCGCCTCGGGACGGCCTCGGACAGCTCGAAGCAACCAGATTCCAGTTTGCTGGGTGAAGTGCGCAAAAAGTTGTAACGAAAATGATTAAAAAAAAAGAAAGAAATCAAACGACAAATTCCACAGCAAGGACGGCGAGACTTAGATAAGGCAGAGCAGTGGGATGGATAGCATAGGCACAGACATAACCCTCGTGAATCTAACTCGGGGCATGAGGGCGAGATGATGATGGGCGTGTATGTCTCTAAGTAAGGCATAGAGTTAATAGGGAGGTTGGAGCTGTAAGAGAGCCTGAAGATGGTATTTGGGCACACAGAGTCAAAGATAGGTTCTTGAAAGAGAGCATCATTGAATCAAGGAAGCGAAAATTTAACGTTATGCTGATGAACGGGCATCTGGAGCTGAGGAATCATTGGGAGGGAAGGAATAGGGACTGTTCTATGGGGGAGGCTGATTATGCAAATATCCGAATGTTACAGTAGATAGAGACACATATTTAACGGGGAGGATGTAGACGAAAATACGAAGAATAATATCGATACCTGAAGTAGTATGTCGATATAGGTAGAGTTGCTGCTTTTCGACAAATCAGGTACAGACACGAAAGCGGGATTGCCAATAAAGTGCTTATACAAAGCTTACGTTGTGGTTAACTAATTCCTTCCGGCTACATATCCCGAAATGTCTGCCTACAAAAGACAGCACAGTATTACAGACAGTAACATATTATCACCATAACCGCAAGTGGCGCACACTCTCGCGTACATGCATACGTATACACCGACTTCAAAAGCTCCCTTATCTAGACACGTAGATGGACTCGTACTATTATTTCTCCATGTAAGACCTAGACGATAAGCGGAAATGCGGTGGGAACAGATACGAATAAGATGAACTATCTTAGTAGCCTAAAGCCCGTTCAGCATGAGTCAGAAGGTTGTCGGAGAAAATCATTGGCGACGGCGCGCCCTAGAGTCAACAATAAGTCGATTGAGGGGTATTAGTGTCTTTTTCTTATGGTCCTTCAACTGGCTTACTTAACTAATAAAGTGTGGGTTGGGTTTTAAGCTATGATTTGAGGCAACCTATGTAGATGTGATATATACTACCTAGTACCTAATTCCGGACTGCCTTTTTTTTCTCTCTCATATTATTCGTATTCCAAAGATCACTTTGACCAACTTAGCCACCTAAGAAGAGTAAAAGAAGAAACCCCGAATCACCAAAAAAAAAAAAATTGACTCCCCAGGAACTCGTCCCCTCGTCAAAATACAACACCGTCGAGCTCATTCCCTGGGATCCCAACAGCGATGCTCAATCCACGCGACTATACGAGCAGCGCGTGGCGTGTACGTGGGATATGGACTTGATTCAGGAATGGAAGGGCAAAGTGCTGGAAGGGAAGAAATTCCTGTATTGGATTGTGAGACACTGCCTGGCTTATGCTCATTTTCATTTTCTCTCTGGCCGTTGTTTTATTATATGAGGGTTTCTGAGATGAGATGAAATATGATGTGCTCTGAAGGGGATTGCAGGCTAACGATGAGATGTTATAGAAACTCAGCGACGATCTTGTGGGAAAAGATGACTTATTAGCCAAGCACGTTGCGAAATATCCCAACGTAAGATGAGATGCCCTTTCAATTAAACAAGTATCGAATTCTGATTCGCCAATCATAGGAAAAAGAAGCCCTCATCGATACAGCAACCATCCTCGCCAATTCTCCCAGAACACCAACCTCTGTATCCTTTATCCCCATTGGCCACATTGCCCTTGACATCTTCCCAGATCGCAACACGCAATTTTCCCTCCCACAGTCCACAGTATGGATCAAATCGCTCTACGTCTCATGGTAAGTTGGATTTTCCATCTCAAAATCCATCCCAGTGACATCAATCTCATCCTCCTTCTCAGGGCTATTCAATCCGGCGGCTTCGGCCGCTCAGCAATGCACCAGATCGAACGCCTCGCCTCCCTCCCGCCTCTCAACGCCACAACCATGGCTCTTGATACGGTGACCAAGGAGTATCAACAGACGCCGAAAGGTGTGGCTACTTTCAACGAGCTCCGTGGGCAGAATGTCGAGTTGAAGGACTTTAGGACTAGCGAGGGATGGTACTTGCGGCAAGGGTATGAAGAGATTGCGCGGATTAAAGAGATGTACAAGTGGGTGCACCCTCAGACGGGAACGGAGGTCATGGTACCATCCGTGTTTTTGAAAAAGGACATTGTTTGAGGGTGTAATGTTTTGTTTTGGGCTGGAAATTATTGTCAAAGGAGCTTTTAGTTAGTGTAGATGGCTTAGCCGGGGTCCCCTGCATTGAAAAGAATGCTGTTCAGTTATCCTTTTATGGGTTGGGTAGTTGGTCTATTCACTTGTCAGCTCATAGCCGCATGCGAGTTTCTCTATTGAATGAATTGTGTGTTTTGAACGTACTATCAGATTAAAAAATTCATTTTTTATAGTCATTCTTGGCTTCATGCAAGTCTTCTTTGTCTTCACAAAGCCCATCGTTAAGTGTCTTTGCCGTCTCTTTGTTTCTAAACTCTTTCAAATGGAAGAGCTCACTCAACCGTAAACAACTTTCTTTGAGGTTTCCTCTTCAACACAATTCCATCACAATGCCTGGAAACAATACATTATAGAAACTGCCAAAGTGCATTCTTGTTATATTACCTCGTAGAACGCCTTCCTATGTGCCCCATAAATATATCTAAAGAGTTGATAAAAAGAACTTAAGCTGCAAGTATGAGAAAACCATTCGAGCCCTCTATAGTCCTTCCCATTGTACTATAACCTGAGCACCTCATCTAAGCACATACCCTAAGTGTATAGTACAGTAAAAAGGCTTCGGCATCATGGCCAGCGTCGCAGACAGAGTCAAGGACACCCTGCGAAAAACGTACACGGGCCGTATCACTCGCAGTAGAACATCCAGCCAGAAACAACCACAGCAGCAGCCACAGAAACCACAGACGTCAAGAAAACCGCGAAGTTCAAGAAGAAAACGTGCAATTGGTGATGACGAAGACGAAGACGGTGACGATGATGAAGGCGGCAGTGAAGATGGCAGTCCCAAAGATAAGAATCAACCCCCTGCGAAGAAGAGAGCCACCCAAAGGTGCAACTTCTGCATGCGCGATCCCGTAGGACAACAAATGAGCAAAGACAGATACTGCGACTTCATAAAAGGCTGGAAAGAAAACTTCATTGAATGCTCAAACTGCGCTGACTACCGTTCACAGAATCCAGGCTCCGAACACAGGTGTCAACCGCCTCAGGTAAATAAGGTCTGGCGCAAGTACGGTATCGATGATTCTATCACTTATACGCCGCCGACCTGCGATCAATGTCTCAGTACCAAGCTAGCCAATCAATGTAATGTTGACTCCATCCTCGGCTACAATTGCACAGTAACAAAAGCTTGCAGGGACGGAAACTGTACAGTGAATGGCCGGGAGATGGAGAAACGGCCCAAGCCACGGGTCGACGTCGTTCGCTGGGTACGCACAGAGTGTCATGTTTGTGAAAATAAGACGAAGAAGAATACCAGCACTCCTGGATGCAGCTGGCTCAGGGACCGCACAACTTGGAACCAGGCTTGCTCGTATTGTGAGGCCCATAAGCTGACGTGTCTCAGCGGTGGTCATATCATCGCCAATCCACCAACACTAGCTCTACCAAAGACTTGGGCTGTCAAACTCCATGTATTCGACTGGGGCTTTGTTGAGTGTAGGAAAATTAATCCGGACCGTCGGTATTGCAAGAGATGTCGACTAGACGGACATGACCACTGTCGAGCTGATGCTAGTTCTTACCTCTATACTTGTAACCGCTGTGCTCAGTATGGAGTTGACTGCATCGACACTGAGGATGATACACACTATCCAATCTTCGACTTGGCCAGAGTTGGTATTGGCGGTTTTATGCCCTTCGTGGAGTGCGCATGCTGCAGAGAAAAGGGAAGAAACTGCGATCTTCAGCGGCCCTGCGACTCATGCGTCAAGCATGGCGATACCTGTGATGAGTGGAAGGGTGACACAGCCAAGTATTGTATCAACGGTCGGCTAGATCCAGTCCCTGGGCCTCTTTATTATCTCGCGTTGGGATATGGCGCTGGAGGTGTCGACGATCCCAAAGACGGATCTGCCATTGAACATTGGGTAGGTCCCGCCACAAATCTCTACAGCATCCCCGAGAAGAATAACAGAGATCTCGTTGCAACGTTGGGTGTTCAGCTGAGATCTGTGTTAAGGCCGTCAGGGGCACCACCTCATGGAGATGTCGCTCAGGGGGGTCTTGTAAGTGGCCGAGCAAGCATGATAACCCGAGAGCAGATTGTCGCGTGGATCCAAGCTCAGTGGCCTGAGGCCCGTCCAATGAATCAACTTGAGCAATATCAAGAGCGTGTGGACGCAGTACAGCTTCGGATACAAGATATTCGTGAAGGGAAAGTTGCTACGGGCCTCCCTGCTGGATTCTGGGATGATAACAGTGATGGTAGCGGTGACGATGAGGGCAATGATGAGGGCAACGTTGAGGGCAACGAAGATGAGAATGGCGATGACAACAACAAGAGCGCTTCCCCTAACAGGGAAATTGTTTCTACTGCGGAGCGTACCCGTGCTATGGCTGCTGGCCTCGCCGGCGCTCGAGCTCTCGCGTTTTCAGCTATCATGAGTCCTCCAACACCTGATGTTCATGGTGAGGGCGGTGATGCCGCAACCCCAAGTCCAGCTCCCCGAGTTTTCGATGCCGAGGACCCCGACTGGTTGTCAGAGTTTCTTAATGAAAATTTCATTGGTAATGAAGTCATGGCACCTCAATTTGAGGATCCCCTGCTATCTGGACAAGGACAATTCAACTTTGATGTCGCGGCTCCTTCCAACCAGATGGTCACAAATCTCCATTTCAGCCCGTTTCAAGCTTCTGCAATAGATCCTAACCTCAATTTTATGAATTTGGACCAGGATATGGATGCACTTCTACAGTTCAATTCACATGTTTATCCACCAGTAGAGGAAGGAGGACCGATCGATCATAATCCACTTAATCATACGCAAGAAATTACAGCTTTACCGCAACTAGAAGTGTCAGGTCCTATCTTGTTCAGCTTTGTCCTAGGCCAGCCAACACAAACTGATATTCCCTTTTACAATGTTCTCGGCTACATCCCAGAGGACGTCAAGCCTTTTGAAGTGGGTTTTAACTGGACTTGCTTTGAGAGAAGAGGCGACGGTAGTTGCAACAATCCACTTACACTGGACTCTATTTGCCAATGCCCCACGCATCGAGGAGACTTTACACACGTTTGCAATATCTGCTCTCAGTCGAGCGCTCAAGAGCTGACGACACGCAGCAACAATCCTATCGTAGACGCCCAAGTGCTCAGCATGCGTGCATACCTGTGTACCGACTGCGCTACTCAAGTCAGCCAAGACGTAAATGAAATCTCCAGACGCCGAATCGTAGGCGCGTCAAACATATGGGGTCGTTGCGGTAACAATTACTACATGAACACCGAAGTCGAGCTCCAGACGAGCTATGGCAGAATCAACTTCAAGGGCGACGCTAGACCCCTGACAGGATGCTCTTGCGGGACGAAACTATTTGCTCAGAGACTCTGCCACGGCCATCGCCACTCATACGGAGACGCAGTCGTAAACCAGGCTGGTAGGATGCAGGAGTGGCGTATTCAACGCTTCGGTCGCAGCATCTGCCCTGGTTGTCTCGTTGACAAGCCGGCTCACGAGGCTAACCTTTCAATCGACCAGGCAGGACTCCTCTACGCGGTAGGGCCCAAGGCTTGGGCATGCCTTGTTTGTGGCGACTGGGTTGTGAACCAACAAGATTTAGGGCTGGTTCCTGGCTGGGAGCAATGGTTTCCGCAGAGGATAGGTAGTTAGAGGGAAGAGGAGCTGAGGCATGGCAAGGTTCAGAGATGGTGACGAACTGATATCGTAGGGAGTATAGCTATTACATTTGTAGCACATTTAGAAGACGTAGGCTCAAATCATTTAATCAAATAATACTGGTAGATACATATAGATAGTAAATTTGCCTGATAAATTCCAAAATATGAGCTCCCTGTCCAAAGTAATCCTTATACTACCATCTCCTATCTAGTCTAGCTCCCGAACTGCCCAAAGAATAAACAAACACTGATAAGAAAGCACACAGTAAGCACGTTATTAACAACATAGGAAACAGGAAATAATCTGATAAAATCAAGCAAGATGAGGAAGACTCGACGACCAGGAAGAAACGTAAGCGTCTGGTGGAAGAAAGCAGAGAGTCCGAAGCATCTCAACAATGATTACCAACCGAGCTATAATATATAACAATAGACTGGTAAAATTTAGAATGCCAGTGACCTTCAAAAGCCCTTTAACCTTCGTAAGGCGGCTACTGACATTTAGAAAACCAGTAGCATTCATGATATTACCATAAAACTTTAGCAGTGTGCTCTCGGGATGTTTCTCCGCAACATTCAACAAGGAGGCGGCAATAAATGGAATGATAGCGCAGCCAACCGAATAGAAAGTTGCGCATTTCCATAAAAGCAAGTCGACTCTTGTAGGGAATGGAAAATGCCATGCCCCAATGTGAATGGCTCCAAACAACATCGTTGCCACAAGCAGCGCCGCGAGAGTTCGGTAATCGAAATTTTCACCTTTCCGAACAGTGTCAATTCTCATCGGTGCGCCATCCGTTGTTGAAGATGTTTTCAAAGAAAACATGGGCTCGGTACTATAAATTTCGTTGCTCTCTGACTCGCGTTTTTTCTCCGTATCGCTCTCTGGTGTGGTGCTGACAGTCGTATCGCTTTCCGGCTTGATATTGTCACTCCTATCGCTTCCCAGCCCAATGCCGCCATTCTCATCGCCCTTCGGCGTAGTGCTGGTGTTATTCGCATCGCTCTTTGGCGCAAGCATTTCCTTTATATCAACTGCACTGACTGGTTTCTCTAGGGTGACGGTTGTGGTTACGCCAATACTCTTTGGTTTATCCCAGTAAAGCCAATAGATAACAACTGCGCAGGCGGCGAAAGCGAGTACAGTGAGTTCGAGTGGACAGATGGAGAGATGTCGAACACCTCGAACTAGTATCTGAGCCGTAGACCAAAAAATCTGGGTGACTGAGATCGCCTTTACAAATGCATCGCTTTTAGACCTGTCTTTGAGTCCCCTTGTGGTGATATTTGGCAGCTTTTGGATATGATCCCTCTTTCGAAGTATATGGAGATCTCTCCCGGAAAGGTGATGCAAGTTGTATTCATTCCCAGCCTCATCCTCAGGCCCCCTTGTTTTTTCAATGACGAATCCCCCCATGTTTGCATAATAGGTATGAGTTAATGACCACTCAACGTGATCTCTCTCTGCCTGGTCCTTCAAAAGTTCGTGATCCGCATGGGCTGCAAGTCTGCCATTAAAAGCTACGGCAATGATAACTTCGGGCGCAAATATTGTGAGGACCATCCTCCCCGTGCTCTTCAAGAATGTTTTAAAACGCCAATTCATGTCTAAAAGCCAATTCTTCATGTTTGAACGCCAATTCTTTATGTATAAACGCCAATTCTTGTCTTCGTTTGAATTGTGTTCAAATTTATAACCATGGCGTTGTCTGGGGACATTTGGATGATGAATAGTCCAGGTACATGCAAAGATTGTGAATAGAGAGCTCCATAGTATATCCAATGTACCACGAGAATTGGGAGCAGACACATAACTCTTCGTAGTAGAAGGGGTTGTGCAGTTGGGATGAAATGTTGTGAATGCTTGAACAGCTGCTATAAAGCAGAAGAAAGAGAGCTGAGTCGAGATGCTTAAAAGTCCCATCTTGAAAGAGGTTTCTGAGAATTTAAAGCTGTAGTAATTCTATGGTTGAGAGCTGCAGAGGAAATCTCCTTCTAACAATGGATGTATCTAGCTTTATATATAAGTTCCATCGTCTCGATATCCTATGCTCACAATGCCAAACATTTTGGATTTATTAGAATAATTCAGCTTGACCTCATCATCATTCTTTCTTTTCTTTTTTGAGAATTACAAATGCACTTTACCACACTTATACCAGGATATGCCGGTAAGCTATTGAAAAAAAAAAGAAATATACGAGAACCATTTCCTCAGCTTTTTCAGCCACCATACGAAAAGGCCGTCCTATCCGAGACATGCATGGGTTTGCATAAGAACATACAAAGGCTTGGCGTATGCGTGACTACCCAGCTTTAATCAATTTGGCCAATAATCTGTCAGCCTGACCGTGTTTTGCAAAACAAGGCTGAGGCTGAGGTGCGGTCACCGCTAGCCAAGAATAGCTGAGTGCAGGGGATTTCAGATGCATCTAATAATGAATGATCGAAGGACAAAACGTGTGAATACTCAGACTATTGTGACGTCTTTCGAGGTTGATTAGATATTGCTAAAGAAGAAAAGCTAGGTGTTAGCGGCGGCGTGAAGACACTAGTTAGCAAGTCAGCTTATGGAGCCCAATGAAACGGAATTACTTTAACATATCTTGAAGATCCCTGTTTTGATAACAGGCAGATTTAAATAAGTACATAAAAATTTACAGCAACCAAGGAGATAGGCGTCATTATCTCGAATTCATCTCGCAGAGAGCAAGCTCAGAATCGATGCTCGTGTATCAAGAGGACTTTGCCGCAGTTTCAATTGTATGCAAACCGCCCATATTAGGATATAATAGTAAATTTTCAATCTGAACACGAAATCTGATACAATTCTAAAAGCTGTCTCCTAAGCTACTTTATACTCAAAGTAATTGCCAGACGGATGTTGTGTGTTGTACAAAGAACCGAGCGACCGATTGAAAGAGGCACCACAAAGCAATTAAAGCCCCAAGTGGGAAGCGTAAGGGAAAAGACTAATATTCTAACTATCTTCTTCTACATTAAAATCAGTTTCCTGTAATTTTCAAGTCCCTATATCTTTATTATCGATAACAACAAGGCCGTGTTGATAGAAGGAATACCACGTGCAAGTCTGTTTGCCGTCCCTTGTTCTCCTTCAGCCAGTTGTGTACCTAAGTTGCAAAGTACGGGGTACGGGGTAAAATCTCACCGGAAAACAAAGCACGAGTTACAAGACACCGACGGCATGTTCACGTATCGGTACTTGGAACCCCGTGCTCCCCTTCCCGAGATCTTGCCGTCTCACCATCGAAAAGCACATCTTACGGAGTACTCCCTTGTACTTTATGGCCGCTATAACGATTGCAGCCAGCCAGCCGAGTCACCTTCACGGATTAGTGCGCACTTAACCTGAGACAATTACAAGTTTGCTTTTTATTTGCATTATCAAGGGAGAGAAGAGAGAAGAGGGGTAAGCAAAAAGAGGAAAATATAAAACAAAAAAATGAAAAATGAAAAGAAAAGAGAAAGAGAACAATAACACAGAAGTGAGCAAAAGAATTGAAAGGCCCAGAAGCGGCATCCCAGTAGAATTGATTTGTCCTAGATACAAAAGGACGGTAGAATCTCGAAGTGAATCCTCATTACCATGCAAGTTAACAGTCAATAAGTAGAAAAAAATGAAATTACACGTGTGAAATAATGGGATATAAGAGAAGAACGTATGACTCGTAGTTTCAGAGTCAGAAAAAACCATCCTCGCATGCCCGCCCAAGAGGGAATTAATGGTCAAGCCCCCCCTTCGGCCTTTTGTCTGCACGCACACACGCATGCTGCAGCGTATCATCATCCTCTCCCCTTCGCCTCTTCCTCAATTCAAAATTCGCTTCCAAGACTCTTTTTCTTTTCCACCTCTGGCAGTGCAACGAGCAGCCCCTTTCGTCTGCACGCTGCAGAATCGCACGCACGCACACACGCGCTCTTGACAGAGGCACCAGGCTGTGTCTGGCATTTAACACAGCTACCCCGTCGGTTTATCTCCCAACAACGCATGGAGAATATTTTCGTCGAAACAGAACAAGACATGAAAATGTAAAAGGAGAAAAAAAAAATAGAAAATCCGAATGCGCGACCCAAGTCAGAACCCGACTCCCCGTCCGATGCATTGAGAGATATTGTGCTCGTCGATCGTCCAAGGCTGTCCGTTCGCGCGTTGTGTTACGTGCTGCATCCCACGCCATCGAGCGCGTCCAAAACCTTCTCGTTTCCACCATGAATGTCGACTCTAGCATCATGAATAACAAGACAGTGTAGTCCTCCATCGCCTGCTTTGCAAAGCAGAGGCTCTCTTACATGATGATGCACTTGCAGCAGCCACCTTCCTGCTCATCGCCCTCAATATCCATGGGCTTGGGAGGGTTCGCACCAGAGTTGGCGCCGCTGCCGGTTGAGTAACCCTGCATCTCGCGGTTGTATCTTCGGATCTCGCGAACGATATCGTAGAAGGCCTTGTCAACATTGATTCTGGACTTGGCAGATGTCTCGATGAATTTGCAGTTGAATGATCTCGCCAATGCCTCTCCCTCTGTTGAAGAAAAAAGGTTAGATAAGCAATGAAAGGAGAGGGAGAGTTGCTATTATGACGGGGTATGACGATTTGCTTACCTTGCCTGGTGACTTCTCGCTCGCCTTCCAAATCGCACTTGTTGCCAACGACGACCATGGGGAAATAGTCCTTGTCCTTGACTCTTAGAATTTGCTGCTGGAAAGTGGTGATTTCCTCGAAGCTCTGTCGTGATGTGATTGAGTAGACCAGCAAGAAACCCTCTCCTGTTCGCATGTACTGCTCTCGCATGGCGCTGTACTCCTCCTGACCGGCAGTGTCTAGAACATCGAGCAGGGCGACCTCGTCATCAATGACGCATTGCTTTCGGTATGAATCTGTTCAAGTGACAGAGAGATTAGCCAAAGCTCCGAGTGTGTGAAGCGGGAAGAAGCTGAAGAAAGGGGAAGACGAAACGGCCGATAAAAGTCACCAACCGTGAGCCGCGAGGCCTTGAATTACAAGGGGAAGGGAAATGGAATCTGGCTGTTGCAGGAAAACGACGAACCTTCAATTGTAGGATCATATTCATCGACGAAGTGGCTCTGGATCAATTGGATGGTCAAGCAAGATTTACCGACACCACCACCGCCGACAACTACCAGCTTATACTCTCGCAGGAACTAGGACGCAAAGCAGCCAATGTCAGCTATACGGAACAGGCTAAAGCAAGGACGGAAAAGGGAGACAAGAAAAATACGCTCGCAAATAGGACTCTAGATTGGGCGAACATACCTTGGTTGCTGAAGCCATTGTGAACAGCACTGAATGATGATGCTAGCGGGTGGAAAGGCTGTTTCCGCAGCTTTATACTTTTTTTTCTTTTGACTTCGGGAGGTATACCTCAGCCAATAAAAGGAAAAGGAAAATCCGATTGTGGTAGAGAGAGTAGAAAGGCGACCGGTTGAGAGCTTCGCAGTCGGTAGTGAAAAGAAAAAAAAATTAAACAGAGCTGGCCAGAAGACAATGCACAGAGCAGGAAATGCAGAGGAGAAGCCGCAGGAGGGCGATTGAGAGGAATGAATGAGGAAGATGGAAGATGGAAGATGGAAGAGGGGTGGAAATACGGGAAAAAGCAAAGGGTGAAGGAGAGGTTTAGGTTTGGAGGAGGAACGCGGATGCTGTAGGTAGTAAAAGGTAGAGCCGTACTCCGTAGAGACGTACTCCGTAGAGACCCAAAGGCTGCATGGCCGAGAGATTGGCTGGGCCTGGCTGGCGAGTTTGAAAGGACCCGACACCACAGGCAAGGCCCCAGGCCAGGGCCCCCAGCACCCCTAGCCAGCCCAGCCTAGCAAGCCTAGCCAGCTTAGCTCTGGTCCCTAGCAGTGCCTAGAAAGGGCCTACCAGGTCGCGGTTGAGGGGGGGGTGGAGGCTTGCCAGCGGTGTGGAGAAGGCCAGCAGGGCCAATGATGGACACGGCTTGGGGGCGATTGGGGGGGTGGTCAGTGGTTCAAGGGCCCTTTTGGGCGTGCCTTTTGGGCTAGGCAGGGCCTTTGGTGCACCAACTACTGGTACAGCTAGGCGGGTATTGGTGCTTGTACCGGTACGGGGCACGGCTACAAGAGAATCGAGCCCCGGAGTTGAATTGAACCATCAAATCTATTGGAAGCGGTTCGGGTGCTTCAGCGGCCCAAGTGGCTTGTCGGATCCCCTGCTGGTCCCTGATTTAGCGGAGGCGGCGACGAGAGGGAAATAAATGCCTGTATAGTCAACATGGGAGAGGCAATTGATTGAATACGCGGTGAGTCTCTCTGTTCTGTCTGTGCTGCAGAGAAGACGATACGAACGAAGAGGTGGATGGAGAAGAGGGAAGCAAAAGGGCCGTCGACTGGACGGTGTACAGTACGGTGCACGAAGTACAGGTACTCCATACCTACCTTGATAACCTGTGCTGGTACCCCGTCCTTCTCCGTACTTTTCAGTAGCAGAGCAAAGCAGCGCAGCGCAACGGATGGACAGGAGGTCGGAGTGGCGCCTTGCCGCAGGGAGCTGCAAAGTTGCATTTCAACTGCAGCAACTGGGGTTTGGCTAGTGCTCCAGTTGCTAGGAGGCGCCAGTCACTGGAGCGCGCGTAGCAGTGCTGGTGCAGGTACAGGTACTTGTGCTTGTGCTTTTTTTTCGATTGGGATGCATGTCTGGTGCTAAACCCGCAAGCCGCTGCGCTTGCGATAGCAGCTTTTGGGCTAGACCTGGACCTGGACCTGGCCCTAGGCAGAAAGATAATGAGCAGAAGCTAGGAATAAGGAGAAACCAGCCGATGGCGATTTGAGCTCAGTCCCATCGGGTCCCATCACCCGTCCGATGCCTAGTCGGTCTGGTTCTTTGTTTGTTCAAAGGTTTCAATTGGCACAGTACTAGAGAACTAGACCACGGAGCACAGCATGGCGGCGCCTACAGCTTCTGTATCTGTACACGCACATGTTGGATAGAATGCATGTTTGTCCAACGCAACGTTTGTTTGCAAGCAGCGGCAGCATCAATGGTTTCATGCAAGCGCTCATTCACTCACATCAAAGAACTACTGTATCAGCAGGATCATTGGCTTTGTTGCCTTTTGTTTTCCCACTCAAAATCACCCTTTTTAAGACTCAATCCCTTCTATTCTCTCCCTCCCCCTTGTCAGAAAAAAAACACCGACGCCTGGACCCTTTTCCGAGCGGCTTGTCTTACTTTGTACAACCGCGGCCCATGGAGCCATCCTTGATACCTGCTTGTACATTAGCAGCATCTCTTTATTTTGCCATCCCATTCGATAGGATTTGTTGCCATCACATCACTGTGCAGCAAAAGCGGAAATAGAACACACCTGTAGCCAAAGTTGTAGTGGTACTTGTACTCCATACATGCGCGTCTGCCGCTGCACCTAGCCCCTAGAGCGTGCATGTCGTACGGAGTGCATGTACCCCATACCTGAGCCAGTGGGAATCGCAGGATATATGCAAGGGCACGCCATAGGATAGGCCTCCTTTGTACTTTGTGCTTTGTACTCCGTAGATGTGCTGGGAAAACGAGAGAGAGAGATATGGGATGGAAGACAGCATGAATACAAATCCATACTAAGCTGGCAAGCCATGTACAGGTACGCGCCCAAAGTGGAGGGAGGGCTCTAACTGGTTGCGTGTGAGTATTGATACTAGCGTAACCCCCTTGTTGTCTGTCTGGCAAATATTCTGGCCTGCATTGCATTCTCTCATCTCCCTTTGTCTAGATTTTGTTCTTTCTCTTTGTCGCGGTCCTTTCTTCTCGCACGTTTCTTCAATTGTGATAAATACTGGCCATTCAGCCCTCCATAGTCCGCAAACGTCCACAGTATCCATCACAGACCCGTCGCTAGGAGTGCGGCCCTCGTGCCTCGGTCTGCGAATCGGTCCAAGTGCGCATCCGCATCGCAGTTCGTGGGGGGGGGCGGCGTGAACTCCATTTTGCGTCTGCCATTTTAATCGATTGATATTAACTGCTCGCTTCCCATTATCACGGTTTGGTACAAAGCACGAAGTACTATCATGTTACTGGGTACTGCTTCCTCTATATGAATTGTTTTTCTTTTTCTTTTTTCTTTTTTGGACCGACTGCGTGTGCATGTCGTCCCAGCTTCTTCTCTTTATTTAATCACACCCAAAGTGTGGCATCAAAAATCCTATTGTGGTGTGGTGATATGCTGCCACTTACTTACCTTACCTATGTACTTTTTTTCTTCTTTTTTTCTCCATCCAATTACTACTAGCACCATGGAATGCAACTAGACCTTCTCGGCAACAAGCATCTTGATGCTTGGCTCACTCACTGCGCTAACTGTTAATGCGAACCGGGGGTGGGTTGGTTCGTGCGAGAACACTACTAGTCCATACAAGTAGTACAAGTAGGCTACTAGGTTATTAGGTATTTGCAGCATCAAGCTTCATCTATAAATCTTCCGAGGACGGCTTATGTTAGGCCTAATATCTACGGTATCTGATAATACAGTACTCCGCACTAGGTCTGCTTTGTCTATCAATCGATATTCTCCTTACAAGGTTCATGACAGCACATTGGCAGAAAAGAAAAAGGGCATCTATCTTCATGTCCATGCATCCATAAAGCTCACAATCACATCCCCGTAACTTAGATTTGAAGGCCGTCTTTTGACAAACAGAAGTTCTTGATATCGATACCACCTCGTCTTATTCCCGTCAATTAAAACCCGCCGCTCTCTCACCATGACCAAACCAAACAGGTAGGTCAGGTTGTGACGTTAGGGCCGAAATGCCACTACTGCTTGGCATGTATCATGAGTGACAGGTAGCATTACTACCACCAAGCTACTACGTAACCATTGACCGCCTTGAGCATTACTAGTACTACAAGTAATTAGCATCATTTAATGGCATAGAGTTGAAGATTGTCCATTGTCCAAGCTCTCGCTCGCTTGCTCGCTAGAGAAATAGAAGCGAAGCCAAAGAGCGGAAAAAGCAAATGAGTAATATCCGGTTTCACGTGGCGTTCTCGTCGACGTAGCACCGCTACAGCTGTCACTTGTACCAATACTGCTAGAACTCCGTGAACTCTGTGCCACTACTCGTACTACTGCCACCGACGGTACTTGTACAGCTTCGTACTTCCGGCAAAACGTTGTAGTATCGCTTCGTCTGCCATCGCGTCGCTTCTCGCTACCCAGCCCCTGGATTTGGTTCAGTCGGCTCAGTCCGGCAATCCAGAGCCCTTGTGCTCTGTGTCGCTACGAGCAACAGGCAGTACTGCTACTATTACCACCTTGCACCCATATGTGGTAGCACTGCTACCTCTCTATATTACGATTACATATAATTTATAACCAGCCAACAGCCGGCAAGGTAGTACTACTACTAATAATCAGCATCCATGGCACAGCTCAGAGACAAGATCTCGAAGAAAAAGACGGTCCGTCTCTCGTCACGGCAACTCTAGCCGGTACTTCCGCCACTCTTATTGCAAATTTCACGGCATACGAAGCATACTACGGAGTATACGTGTACGTGAATTGGCCGGGGGCGCGACTATTTCATTATGCTTGTTGAAAAAAGCGGCCATCCTTGTCGTGGAAATGATACATGATAAGTCATTGTGGTCTTTGCTTCTCGGATGGCGCCATAATACTGACAGATTGAAGTCCAAAGGTGCTTTGACCTTTTCCTTTTGCTGCCCCTGACACATCGCAGCTCGCTTCAGGTCTTACGGCTGCTAATCAATTCCATCCATGGATAGCATTACTACGCCGTGCGGGTATTAGCACGCCGAGAGCAGCGGGGGTGTAATTACCTTAACCACCCCTGTGCCAATCAAACTGCTCTCCGGCTCACTCTATGGGATCATTATCGTTTTGGGTGGACTTTCACCGAGCCTGCGAAAGCCGCCGATGCGATCCGTCTTGCGGCCGGCATGGTCTTGTCTCGTCTCATCTCGCAGCAACCTTGCGCCGAGTCCAGCGGATGGGCTGTAATACTGTACTGTATTCGCATGCCTACCTTACTGTATGCATGCCCATCTTGGGGGTCTCATGTCTGAATCCCACTCAGCAAACACTCCTCCTCCCTCTTTTCCGCTGCTCAGACAGAGATTCATGCATGTCTCAAGGCCCGGCTCTACTATTGCCGCCGACTGGATCCAGGACCGCATACTGGGGAAGCACAGGACTGGGACCCGGAGCTGCGTCGTCGTATGAATCCCCGCGGCCAGCGATAGCATCATGCAGCCTCGCGCAGATTCTTGCAGGCTGCTGCAGTGGCGAATGGGTTTCGCTGAGCCTAATGCAGCTGTTGGGCGTATTAATAGCAACGGCTGTTAAGTACCTGTAGCAGCAGCTCAATCTCATGCAGGTGTTGGGACGGCGGCAAGGCGACCTGCAGGTCGCGCTGAGGGTCGCCCGATTTCATACATGCAGCCGCCGCTTGTTGGGCTTCTCTTGATTGGGGCCTTGTCCAGGCGTCAACGGTCTGGCGACACCATCATATGGAGTACGAGTACACACGCCTGCTTTGTACAAGTACTTGGCTACCAGGGCTGACTGTCGCCCCCCCTCTCTCGCAGATGAAGCATCGCAGAAAGGGCTCAAGGCTCTGTGTGGTTGGACAGACATCGCCCTTAGAACCGACAAGTACGAAGTACAGCCGCTCAACTCAATCCAATCCAATCCTGTGCAGAGCCCCTTCATGGCAGATGCCGCCCGCGCAGTGACGATACCACCACCACTAGTATCATCCGTACTACTGCTGCTATTTGAAAACGAAGACATAATTGGGCCTTTTGGTGCGGACTGACGCGCGCACGCGCAACCAGCGAGTCAGGTCTCTTGTTCGGGGTTTCGTTTTCTGCAACACCACGCACCAAACACACACACCCTGCTGTCTCGGGAACATCTTTGGCCGTCGAATCGTGGGCAAGTCGTAGCGCTGCGGCGGTCTTTTCGGACCGGCGCCGATTCCCTGGACCTGTTGACTAGTAAACGATCTGTCGCAGGTGGATCGCGGCCTGCTTGTACAGCATCGTACAGTATAATGCCAATTTTTGATACAGCCGGGCCCCTGGGCACAATGGAAGCATGGACGTCATCAGCAATTTGCCTGGACCCGGTATCTGGGGTAGCAGCTTTCTCTCTCTCTCTCTCTTTTTTTCATCAATGTCGGTCAAGCATCCTAAGCGAAATCTCTGCATCTCTTTTTTTCCCCTTCACTTCTCTCTTTTTTTTTATGCTCTCTATTATCGTCCCTTATTGTCCCCAGGCTTCTGTTGCCATGACTACTACAGATGAGGTACGAAGTACTTTCATGATACTAATAGTACAGATTATTCACTCCGTATGGAGAGCTTATCCGTCCTCTGTAATCTATGGAGAAGCTCGCATGTACTTGTATACTCGTACGGAATCTACAACTTCGTGCTGCTCCGCTATGCTTTGATACTGGCATGGATCCCATTCTCGGCGAATCGCTCTACATATGCCGAGAGAGAAAAAACCACTACGATTGCCCTATTGTTTCCACCCCATCTCAGCTCGCGGCCCAACATCAACAATTATCGGGCATGGATTCTGTTTCTAGAATAAAGGCAAGCCCAAGTGAAATGAAGCTCAAGCCCAAAAGCTCCATCTCGTGCCACTTTATCGACCTTCTAGAATGATGCTCTCCACATTCGACACCGGCAAGCCTCCACCCACCCACAAAGCACAAGCACACGCCCGCCGTCTCCACTGGCTTCTTCATCTCCCTTCCCGGTCTAATGCTACCTACCATGTCAACCCCCCCTGTCCCCCTTTTGGTCTTGGCAAAAGCTCTTTTGTCGATGCCCATACTGGTGCCCATGGAACTGTTGCCAATCTTCGCGACTCAAGACGTCACTATCAGTTGTATTACGGAGCACGAGTAATGTTACTCTGATAGAGGAGAGACTGGTCGATGTGAGATTCTCATCGTAGCGTGTTTCCGATTTTGATGCACCTGAATCTTAGCCCTTGGCATCTCTCTCTATCAGACTTTGCAAAATTAGTGAATTTCGCTCACTTACTGTACCAAGAATCTACGGGAACATTACAGGTAGTATTTGATTACTTGATCCCGTTAAAACACGACGTCTTATTTAGTATAGTAACTGTATTATTGACGCCGCTATCATTGCTACATCTTGGCTAAACTGACATATACGGCCCGCCACCGGCGTTTCAATTCCATCTACGATATAGACCATGGCCAATAACAAAAAGGAGCCAGCAACGCCAGCCCAGCAGCAAGCTTTATTAATCAAAGCCGAAAAAGCAGCGGCGACTGCGCGATCTGATGCCAGCATCCATGTAATACGTTCATCCGCTTTGCCTCTTCCTCCCTTTCCCCCCCTCGTCGATTTGTGGCTCGATCCGTATCTGCCCCTAAAGGGGACAGTCAGATTTCCAAACCGGGCAGGCTGCTGTGCTGCTAGAAGCTGACAAGATGCTACTCTGGGCTACCAAAATGGCGTACACTAGTCGTTCTTAGCAGTTCGTCTTGTTGTGGTTGCGGTCGAAAATCGAGCCCAAGTGGGGTTTGATCAGCGGTGATGGCTCTGAGCTGAGCTCTTTTGTGATGTCTGGGACACGGAGGATTAGGAAGTATAAAAGCTAGCGTGCAGGGCTCGACGATTGATTAGTTAGTACGTGTTGCCCGGAAACTTTTTTTTTGTCTTTCCTTCGTTTCTCTTTTAGTCATATTAATACTGTGGTGGGTATGATGAAGAAAAGGGATGTAAAATGTAAAAGAGAGCAGCTGGGTGGTTCCAAATCGCATGCATCGATATAAGTATGAGTAATCTGCCCTGAGACTGAAACTAGCAGCATCTAGGCCTATAGCCCAATCTATGATTTGCAAATACTACTGGCCCGATGTCTTACATACGCATGTCTTGGCTGTTGCTGATCGTGGAGAAGATAGCACGAGCTTAAAACAGCGCCAAGTTGCGAACACTTGGTGCGAGCTACCATCCACTAGCACAACGAGTAGTACGAAGTACCAGGCAGTGATATCGCTTTCCTAAGCTTGTCTCGCGTCGTTGTGTACTTTGTCTTTGGGGATCTGCAAGGGTCTGACTCTGACTCCATGTTCTTGGGCAAGTGGTGCTAGCAGTAGCAGTGATGAGATCCTTGCTTTGCCACAGCTGGCTGAGACATTGATACGAGATAGTACACACTCGTGATAGGGTCCGGGCTTTGGGAGTCAGAAACTCGCTTCGGTTAAGCAACAGGGCCAGACATGTATTTCGGAAAAGCTAGTCCGATAATAACAAGAACAAACACAGTAACCCAGTTAATCGGATTCTCCTCGGTAGAAATAGTTGGTTATATCTAAGATAGAGTTGTTATGTACGAAGTAATGTTATGTAATATTACGATGCCCAAACGACTCTTCTTCTTTAAAGCTTCTTCTCCGTCTCGTCAAGTTCATCTTCTCTTGAAACACGCTTGCCTTCAACTGCCTCTTCCGCCTCGGCCACGAGAGTCTCGAGATAGGCTTGGTCCCTATATGATTTCGTTAACCGATCTGAACATGTACAATTGCAAGTTAAGTTTCCTGTAGGAGCGTTGCTGTAGATTTACCTTCCAACCAATGTAACCGTGTTTCGTTTCCTGCCCCATCGCGGATAGCTTCCTACTTTGACGCCGTGAGGCTCAACCTTGGCGGCTAGCTGGGTGAGGTACTCTGCAACGGAGCTCTCCGGCAGAGGCGTGGAAATCATTATCCGATGGATTCCTTTACCTTCGGGGTCGATTAGTCTGGGGAGGACGTGGGGCTTCAGCCCATCCAGCAGCTTTTGGACTATAAGATTTAAAAAAAACTCTTGTCAGCCCTGGATACAAAGTACCCCAGAAAAAGTAAGGGTGCCTCGGTAGATGATAGGACCCCCCATCTATTACTCACAGAGCAGCGGCACTCCGGGGAGGATGTGCACATTCTGGTTCACAACCGAAACGGGAACCCACAGATCTTCCTGCGGGAAGATGGCCTGCTCGCTTAGATCGCGCGCCTCGTCTGTCGGGAGCTCGACCATGCGCAGCCTCGCCTTGAGGGCCGGGGAGTCGACGTTCCAGTCAAAGTTCGGCTGCTTCGGATTCGGCCTTGAGAGCTTCTTCATCTTCTCAAAGGCTTCTTCGTGAAGCTTTAGGGGTAGTCCGAAGGCTTTGGCGATGGATTGGTAGGTGATGTCGTCGTGACTGGAAATGGTTTGGTGGTTATTGTGAGACTTGAAGGCCAGATACAGAAAAGGATGTGGGATGGGGGTAGCATTCTTACGTTGGGCCGATGCCTCCGCTAGAGATTGAGTTAATAAACATTTATTTAAGTTAAAAAAGAAAGAAAAAAATTAAAAGTCTTTGGATAGACTTGAAGCCCTCACCTGGTGATGATAAAATCGTAGCGGTTGCTCATTCGGCTCACAGCCTCGACGATTTCACTCTCATCGTCTTCGATGACCTCGATGCGTTTCAAGTTCTGTAACAGCGCAAAGAGTGTCAGGTAATCATAAATCCCGTCTGTCAAATGCTGTAATTCACTGCAAGGGTCAAGACTCACGATCCCTAGAGAAAAACACCATTTTGCAAAATACGCCGAATTTGTCTGTGAAACAACAAAAGTCAACTCATGAGCCCCCCTCACCCGTCTATTTTGCCTGCAACAACGCAGTCCAGCATACTAACATCAACGGTCTTTTAAAAGAGAAACTCGTTAGCCTTTGTTCGCAAATATTCGAATCACGCCATATCACGGCACAAATGCCCATTCGACATACCTTTCCGCCTAGCACTTCATCGCCGATGATCAGGCATGCTGCCGTCTTGATCGTGCGGTTCCCGGCGACGGACATTTTCAAGGTAAATACGGCTGGGCGAATGAGAGATTGTGTGATGAAGGAGGGAGATGCGACGGCGGGTAAGCGATATCTTGCAGCGTGAGATAGCCGAGCGAACATGGATGAGGAAATGGCGGGAGAAGTGGGATATTGGAACCAACGTAAGCGTCCTCTTTTTGTGTGCCTTTTCCACCCAAATTGTCTTATTTAGGCGTAGAGAGATGAGACAAATAAGAATAAAAATAAGAAAAATTGTAAAATGAGTCCAAGTCCGGCAACCTCGAGCGCCAGAGTTAGGACACAGCAAAGCGTGAAAGACGGCCCGTGACGGGCCCTTTTTGCGGGCGATGCTGGAGAAGCCGCGCTGCGGTTTGGCTATGTGGGGGAGTCCGTTCTTACAGCATCTTGTATTTCCGTTCAATGGGCCGACAGCAGCTATTAGCGGTTTAGCGGGGCATGTTTGGGGGAGAGCTTTT
This sequence comes from Trichoderma polysporum, assembly GCA_030278935.1. Lineage (NCBI taxonomy): Eukaryota > Fungi > Ascomycota > Sordariomycetes > Hypocreales > Hypocreaceae > Trichoderma > Trichoderma polysporum. The sequence goes on along the minus strand of JARFTM010000106.1, from coordinate 11,895 downwards.
GGGCTAAGAGATCAAATGACGAGCTGGTGCTGTTAGGCTTCTAGAGACGGCAAATCCACAACTTCTCTTGCAAACCGGGGCGAGGGTCTACATTGCAGCTCTGCCTTGTCAGTTTCTTTCTTCGAAACTTTGGGATTTTCCGTAGGCCGTAGGAGTAGTAGCTTTGCGGCTTCACACAAAACAAAACAAACACCATGGTATGTCCTGTTCGCATCAGAAACCACCCCGCGAATCTACCCCTCCGCCGCTAACTCGAACATCAAAAAGGCATCCGAATCCAGGCTCTACAAGATCTCTGGTGAGACCAAGGAGCATCTCCGCAAGTTTCGCCTAACGACATCTCGAGCTAGCAAGCCTCAGGCGGTTATATGTAAGTGCTCGTGGCGGCCGTGATGGTGGGAGTGGCACGATTCATGGCTTGGATTCATGTCTTGGAATCATGTCGTTTTGATATCTACGATCTAATGCTAACTGGTACTCATTGGACAGATCTGATTGATAAAAACTCTCACGAGATCCGCCAAGACGATGACAAGACTGTATACACCTCCCTCGACGAAATAGCCGACGACCTCCCCGACCATGCCCCTCGATTCATCCTGCTTAGCTATCCCTTGACGCTGGTGAGCCGATATTCTCCCCCTTCCCTCTCTATATACGATCTTATACAGTATCATTGTACTAACGAGTGGGATTCTACCATGTAGCCCGACGGACGGTTATCCGTACCTTATTCACTACTCTACTACCTCCCCATCACGTGTAATGCCGAAACAAGGATGCTCTACGCCGGCGCAAAGGAGCTGATACGCAATACGGCGGAGGTGAACAAAGTCATCGATATAGAATCGACAGAGGATCTAGAGGACATTCCTAAGCAGTTAACCGGATAGAAAAAATAATAATAAAATAAACTGTCGCTTTGCTATGCCAAATTTGACTGATTGCTCATCCATTTATTTATTTATTTTCCGTTATGATGCAAAATATTGCTTGCTTTCTATTCCGGCAGTACGCTCTTCTCATCCAACCCCAGCTGCCGTCCTACATTCCTCACCACCTGCTTGAACGCAGTGCAGGCCGGGCTATCGGGGAACGAGTCAAAGAAGCTCTCGCCGTAGTCACACGCCATCCGTATCCTCGGGTCCAGAGGCACCGATCCCAAAAAAGGAATGTCCATCTCCTCCGCCAGCGCCCTGCCGCCGCCCGTGCTGGCCTTGAAGATCTGGCTCTCCCCTTTGCAGTTGGGACACACAAAGGCGCTCATGTTCTCCGCCAGTCCGAGGATCTTGATGCCAGCCTTGCGGCAAAAGTCAATCTCCTTGCGAACGTCGAGAAGGGCAACTTCTTGCGGCGTTGTCACCACCACCGCGCCGTCAATCCCACTCTCCTTCAAGTATGAATTCACGCTCAGGTGCTCGTCGCTTGTTCCTGGTGGCGTGTCTACCAGTAGGAAATCCAAATCACCCCACTCCACATCCTTCAAAAATTGCTTAATCAATCCATTCTTCTTCGGGCCTCTCCAAATGATTGCGGCGTCTTTATCCGGCAGCATAAACTGTATCGACATCACTGCCAGGTTCTCCGTCACCCACACAGGCGACATGCCCGTAGCGCTGACGTGAATCGTCTCGTTCTCCACGCCCAGCATCTTCGCCGTGCTCGGCCCCGTAATGTCCGCGTCCATGACGCCCACCGTGCTATCTGGGTTCGTTGAAAAGGCGTGAGCGAGAAGATTGGTGAATGTGCTCTTTCCCACGCCGCCCTTTCCGCTCAATATCAGGATTTTGTGCTTGACGTGCTGTAGCCTTGCCGTGATGATCGGGATATCTGGGTCTGGGCCTTTGGGGGCGGATGCGCAGATGGCCTGGTTGGGACAGCCATCGCATTGAGACGCTGTGCCGGCGCGCTCGGATTCTGGACCTGGGCAGTGTTCTGGCTCGGGGGCGACGAGCTGAGGCTTCTGTTTGAGAGGATTGGCAAAGACGTCGGCAATAGCCTCTGGCTCTTCTAATGATGGCGCCATCTTGTGGCGGCTGTCTGTGTAGAAGGCTTGATCGAGTAGTAGCGGCAGCTCCTTGAGGATCAAAGGTTGTAATGTTCTCTTCCTTCTTCCTTTTTCTCTCTTAGGTCAAGAATGGCTACTTTCGTGCCGGGTATCGAGGATGCTATGCAGCTATGATTTTTAGACGGAAGAGAGCCGTTGATCCTCCGGCCCGGAATTAGAAGTTGGTTATGAGAGGCTTGAAGCTTAATAATGCGACTTACCCCAGTGGTAGGCTAGACTTGGTAATCCAGGCTGTCCGAGATCGGGACATTTTGTCTAGTTAAACACAACAACATTGATGCAGCAAATTCAATTGTAAAAATATACGCCTTGCAATTTGGAAGCCATATCTCTACATATAATTCTCAACAAAGGCGTATAAATGGAAATAATAAGACATGAGCTTTTGGCTTCAAAAAATTACAGGGTAGATATTTGGCTAGTCAGCTGCACTGGAATTCACATGGCACCCATTTGATGAGCTTTATGGAAGCAAGCAATCAATTCATAGACGACGACTTATGGCTAAAATGTCTTGAATTAAGAACAAAGAGATGTCTAGCTAATATAACAGTTGCATGTTTGGATGCGAAGACACAGCAAGCGTACAGGTAAGATTTCAAAAAAATATGAAAAATAAAATCAGGTCCCGGGGGGAGTCGAACCCCCGCTGGCGGAATCAGAATCCGCAGTCATGACCGTTAGACCACGCGACCCGTTTCTTTTTGATTGATTAATCTGCTCCCATTTTGGTATACAAAGGCTATGCGAGAAGAAAAATTTTCTAGCTCGCGAATCGCCGCTCGGGATCTGATAAGAGAAATCCGAGACGTCACCCCACCACCCCACCTAAATTTTTGTTTCGATACATGCTGCATGCGATTCGGTTTACGAGCGTACAAACCTGTCGTTGTTCGAGATACCCTCATGTTATAGAAATTGGAATTCGTCATGTCTAACGCTACTGTCGCAAGCCTCAGGCAGAGCCTGTGCTCCGAGGAGACTCCCCTGCCTGTCCGATTCCGTGCTTTGTTCTCCCTCAAGCATGTTGCCAAAACCGACGCTCAATCCACCCTTGCGGCCATCGAAGCCATCGCCGCCGCCTTTGCATCCCCGTCCGCTTTACTAAAACACGAGCTCGCTTACTGTCTTGGCCAGACCGGCAACGATGCGGCCATCGCCCCTCTGTGTGAGGTCTTGTCAGATGTGAAGGAGGATGCCATGTGCAGACACGAGGCCGCCGAGGCTCTCGGAGCTCTGGGCAATGCTTCTAGCTTGGATATTCTTCGAGAATTTAGAGATCGCGCCGACGAGGAAGTCGTCGTCAAGGAGACGTGCGAGATTGCCATTGATCGCATTGAATGGGAGAACTCTGAATCAAGGAAACAAGAAAAGCTGCGCCAAAGGTAGCTTTACGCCTCCAACTTTTTCTCGCTGAATTATTCTCGTCTTCAATTTCACTAACAACGTTATCCTAGTGACTTTGCTTCAGTCGACCCGGCACCGCCCATGCCTGAGTCCGAAAAGTCAGTTGAAGAGCTTGGCAGAGTGCTCATGGACGTCAAACAGCCACTCTTCATGCGATACCGTGCCATGTTTGCCCTCCGCGACCTTGCCTCCCCTCCAAACTGCCCAACCGCCGTTCCCGCCGTCCACGCCCTTGCCAACGGATTTGCCGACTCCTCTGCACTATTCCGTCATGAGATTGCCTTTGTCTTTGGCCAGCTTTCACATCCTGCATCTATCCCGGCCCTGACAGAGGCCCTAAGCAATCTAGAAGAGGCAAGTATGGTGCGTCATGAAGCCGCCGAGGCTCTGGGTAGTCTCGGAGACGAAGAGGGTGTCGAGGACATCTTGAAGCAGTTCCTTCAAGATAAGGAGCAGGTTGTTCGGGAGAGCGTCATCGTAGCGTTAGATATGGCCGAGTATGAGAGAGGTGGCGAGACGGAATATGCTTTGATTCCAGAGGTAGCCAGCGCCTCTGCATAAAAAAACAGAAGAAGAAGAAAAAAAATCCTTATTATAAATTATAGAGCTTTCCAAACGTAATAGATGTAGAGCTTTTAATTGTTCTCATGCCAGCTGTATCCACACTCGCAGTTATATATGACGGTTGAACCTTCGTCGGCACTTCGCAGTTGCACCGTAGTGTACTTGACTTCTTCTCGGCCGCAATTTGGGCATCGTTCGCGAACGGTGCTCTCGGTGTTGATAGTATGACGCTCAACAGCCTGTACGCTGGACTGAAGCTTTTGACGCAAGAAAGAGGGAAAATCAGACGGCTTCGATTTGGTCACGATAATCTTTGCACCAGTATCTGGGAACATCATCTGTCAAAATTTTGCTCCAAGTACTTTTTCCTCAAATGCCTGGTTTGGGCCAAACCTTTATTTTCGGCGCTACAGCACTCGCAGCTAAGAACATTCTGCTCGGTTCCCTTTGTCGACGGCAGCAAGTTTCCGCAGTCGGTGCAGAAAACCATGGATCCAATGGCAGCCATTTTTGCTTAAATTTTTTCTCGTCTTATTTGCCAGCGCAGAGACTATGACGAATTCTACTTGTGTAATGGAGGGATCGCGTGGGACCAGCTGTACAAAAAACTGGCATGCAAGACAACTGGCAGAAGATCTTGCAGGGTTGCAAGGGGTTCGATAATCCGGAAAAACTGATAAGGCAAGGTACCGGATGCGGAAGCGCCTCTCACTGGCCCAGAGATGGGGCGCACGGGCCATCGGATCCTTTTGGACATTCGAGATTGGTCCAGCGAGGCTGTCGATTCTCCAGGCTGCGATGCGCGTGATTCGAAGATTGAACAAAACAATACCCAACTTCCAGCGTTTGGGCATGCATTGAAGCCACGCTGGTTCCTGTTGATGCGTTGCTAATTCGACCAGGGCCTGCATTCGACGCCACACGCTCTTTATTCGCCGTTGATTCCCCCTCTTTATTACCTTCAAAACTCGCCGTTTCTTCCATGACACGCTTGGGAGCTTCCGTTGCGGCCGTAGCTCCTGTGTCGACGATGCGTCTTTGGTGAAGTCCCGGAACTTCAGAATCTGGCAAACATGCAGCCACACAATATGGAGAACCCTGAAAACGGGCTCAGCGCCCACCATGGTGGCCCAGCCGATTCTCAAACCACGATTTCGCGACCGTTCACGCTGCAAGAGTCTTTGCCTTACTCACCACAAACTTCGACCGTGCCCTTTGTCTCTGGTTAGTAGTGACCGCTTTGTCTCTACTGATATTTTATCGTGCTGTTCTCGCCCACGAAGTGGCTACTGACGCTGGCTTAGAAATTATCCCAGATCCCAATATAGGATTTGGCTCGCCTGCCCCATCCGTTTCCGACCTCTTTCCACACAACGACTACGACCGACTCAATAAAGAAGCCCTCGGACAACCTCACCTGCCAAGAAACACGAAGCAGGCGGTTGATCTTGTGCTTCATGATATTAAGCCGTCCCAAAGAACACACTAGTACGACTGGATAAACATAATTTTTTAACTCAACCCTGAGTGCCTCTGCTAACGGCTTATGCAGCAACTTCAAGTCTATGCTGACAGGGCAAGCAAGCTCCCGGCCTAGCAGTCTCTCACAGGGGCTATCTCCCATTGCGCGAGCCGTATACGAGAAAGTCGGAGGCTACTTCAAAGCGACTAAGCCGAATATTGCGAGCCCTCAAGCAGTTACTGTTAACGGTGACAAGAGCCGAACACTCTCAAAGGACACACAGGCACAATCTGGAGTTCGTGATACCCCACCATCTCTCGCAGAGAATCACAAGACGCCTAGGCAGCACCAGTCGAGGATAGAGGTGCTTATATCTTCAAGAAGAGACTTCGATCCATCTTCATACGTTGATGCCACTGGATCTTCTCACCCTGTTCAGGCCTCCCCCGAAACCCCGGTGCGCCAGACACTCCCAGCATTGCCAGTTACGCCAGATGATTCACTCAACATTGGCTCGGCATCTTCTGATACGCAATATATGAACTCTGCGTCTATTAGAGTAGAGCTTCCTTCGTTCAATATCAAGAAAGACGAATACCTGGAAATTGCGGATGTGCCGTCCGCTCCTGAGAACCTTTCTTCCCGTAAGATAGAGCGGCATACGGCTGTAGGTAACCAAGGCCTCGTTAGCAGCGCCAGTCTTGATCAGCAGCAGCGAGCTGACACTGCTCTCGAAGCACTTGAGTTGCTTATGCGCAGTGTGTTCTCAGCAGTGGGGCGTGCCTTAGGAATGGACTCGGGATATGACCACGTCGTGACACTAACCTCTGACAACCAAGTCATCATGAATGGCGCAACGCATCAGAAAATACAGAATGCCATCCAGAAGGCTATTGCGCTTAAGTGCTTCAATAGAGTTCCCGTGGAGGGCCTCCTTCAAGTCATGAAGCTGAGCGACGGCAGCTTGAAGCTTGCTGATGACTTGGATATCCGTGTTGACGAAAGCTGGGATGAAGCTGCCTTGGAATCGTGGATTCAGCAGCTGCCGGAGATTGATTTGGGGATGAGGGCTGCACGTACATGCCTGCGAATACTGTCTGGGGGCCGAGAGGATAAGCAGCTCTATTCGGAAAACGTCATCAACAGATGCGTCAACATTTTCAAAACTGTTACCGAAGACATAATCATCCCTCTTGTGGAGCTTCGGAACTCGGGATCGTCTGCCAACTTATTCAAAATGATTTTGAAGCATAAAAAGGCGGTGTCGTCTACTTTCCTCTGCTGTCAAAAGTTGTTCGCTTCACTTGCGGAGCTAGTCACCAAGGTAGAACTCTCGGAAACGGTTTTCAACACGCTGGAATTCACTGCCTCTAAGCTCATATTTGTTGAGAACGCCTATTTCGAAAAAGATTCAGCAGTGGGCGTGCAGCGGTTTGACGGTATTCGCAGCGTTGCTATGGACATGCTCTGCCAAATTTTTATGATCAAGCCCGAGCAGCGACAAGGCATCATCGACGACATTCTTACGTCTTTGGAGAAGCTTCCCGTTGGAAAACAGAGCTCACGACACTTCAAGCTATCCGAGGGTGGAAATATTCAACCCGTATCCGCGCTGCTTATGCGACTGGTTCAGGCCAGCTCTGGGGTAGTTGAAGAGAGTGAGGGTGGTCGCACCGCAGTGCTCCGAGCCATCGGTGGTAAAGACGACGAAATGGACGAAGATGCAGATGGTGAAAGCGAAGACGAACTGCTGAGCGAGAGGCGCAAAAAGACCCAAATGGTATCGTCCATTAGCAGTGATGATCAAGGTGCGCAACAGCATGCTGTCGCAATTCAAGAGCTTGAGGCAGCTGCTGCCCCTCTCAGCGAAGGAGCCGCTCGGAACGCTTCGTACATTGTCAACTTTATTGTCAAACGCGCCATTGGGTCAACCAAATCGGGTGACACACCGTACCGTAACCTTTTGGATCTTTTTGTCGAAGACTTTACAACATGCCTCGACTCTCCGGATTGGCCATCGGCCGAACTACTACTACGCCTTCTCATGCTTATGATGGTGCAACTCTTCGAGGCACCAAAGACGGCCGCGCCCGCGAAGAACATGGCTCTTGAGTTGCTGGGAACCATGAGCGCGGCTATATCTCGTCTGCGGTCACATGTCAAGCGGACTGCCAACACGCTCGAAACTACGGATGTCGATGACCTCTCACGATACCTGGCGGCGCTGGCTTGCCACGTCCTTGAGCAAAAGAGCGCATTTGAGAGCATTGTTGCTTGGGACGGACCCTACCGAGCTTCGCTGGAGTTTCTGCAGGCTCGTCTATCAGACGACCCCTATCTATTCAGCGCGGTTTCGTTCCTCATAACTGACTGGGCTACTCGACTACACATGGGTTACGATGCAATCCAAGACAATGAAAATGAGAGAGACTGGGAGCTTGGTCGCCTCGCTTATAGACTGCGGATGATGATACAAGATCGCCGGTGGCTCTCCAACGAATACACGTTCAAATCCGTGAGCCCGGCTCAAGCGAAGCTCTCCTACTCTATTATTTTGTTACGCTCTCCGCTATTCGAGTCGTTTAGCAAGATTTTGAACATTCTCCTTGGCTCCATGGCCGGTGATCAAGCAACAGTTCGCAGCAAAAGTCTGAAAAGCATTAACCAAGTCCTCGAGACGGACCCATCCATCTTGGACGGTGATTCTATGGTAATCCAGCTCATACTGGATTGCTCAAGCGATTCATCCACGCAAGTGAGAGATTCCGCCCTTGGTCTTTTGGGAAGTTGCATCACGTTGAGGCCAGCTCTGGAATCGCCATTGACACCCAAGATTATTGACCGCTTCCAAGATGCCGGTGTTGGCGTCAGGAAGCGAGCCATGAAGCTTGCCCGTGATATCTATCTTCGCAATCACGACAACGCACTCCGCAGCGCCATAGCCAACGGTCTACTCCGACGTGTACAGGATCCCGATGATACTGTCCGTGACCTTGCCCGTCAGATGATTGAGGAAGTCTGGTTCGCTCCTTTCTATGGCAACGACAACACCGCTGCGTTCCAGACCTCGGTTACTGAGCATGTGGCTCTGATCATCCAGACAGTAAAGACAGGAAGCGTCACGGAAATCCTGGACAAGGTGTTTCAATCCATCCTTCGACCAAAGGACAAATCGTTGGAAGGTCCATTTTCAGTTTGCTCCCAACTCGTGAGCAGTATGTTTGGGCTGATTGACAGCGGAGAGTCGGAAGAAGGACGCCCGACAGGCCGTGATGCTCTGCAGGTGCTCACAATCTTTGCCAAGGCCGACCCCAAGCTGTTCAGCCTTGAACAGATCCGGCTCCTCAAACCCCACCTCGCAAGCTTTAGCGGCACCGATGAGTTGGCGGCATTCCGCGCCGTGACGGTGATTTACAAACGCGTGCTTCCTCAGCTACCCACTGTCCACTCAGAATTCCTGACCGAAATTCGTCTTCAACTCTTAAAGGGCATCGGAAAGATTTCCTCTCGTGGAGCTCTGGATGACTTGATTGCATGTACTAAAGTAGCTTGTGATTTATTAAAGGACTTTGGACCTCTGGGCAATTTAGTCGCGTCAGGTTTACTGGGTATTCAAAAGCTGGGAGCCGGAGCCGCAGTGCTGGATAGCAAGAGGATCAATCATCTGTGTGCTTACTCCATCATCGTTGGTAGCGTTGGCAAGCATTGCGATCTGGATCAACAGATACAGATTTTCAAGGCTCGGTTCCCCAAGTGGCAGGGAGATTCGGTTCCTCGACTCATTGTGGATGTGCTATCGCCATTCTCGTCGCCTACGCAACCAATGGAGGCACGCAAAGCATCACTCGAGGCGATTGGCTTGGTTTGCCAATCCTGGCCGAGAAATTACGTTTTGGCCAAGGTCTACACGGCCTTCCAGCAGGTTTTCCAAGAAGAGGCTCCCATTCTCGAGACTATGATACTGAAGTCATTCAAAGAATTTCTTCTCACAGAAGAAAGACGGTCTGAAGCTGCGGCCGAGTCTGGAGCGACAGAGAAGAAACGGGAGTTGACAGTCATGGGAGGTACCAACTTTGACGACGTTGCTAGCGCTACCACCCAAAGGTTTCTCAAAGACATTACGCGAATTGCACTTGGAAGCCAAGACGAGCTAGCATTTTTAGCGATGGAAGTATTGGGTAGTATTAACCGCCAAGGTTTGACGCATCCCAAGGAAACAGGAGTAACGTTGATGACACTGGAGACGTCTTCAAACAGAAAAATTGCAGAGCTGGCATTTATGGAACACCGGTCACTTCACGAGAAGCACGAAACAGTGCTCGAAAGAGAATACATCAAGGCGATACAGTCGGCATACAACTACCAGCGAGACATTGTCAAAGACTCTCATGGAGCGATTCCTGAAGTGTTTCAGCCCAAGCTTCATCTCATGATGGAGGTCTTGAAGATTAGCAAGATGAAAAACAGGCAGCGCTTTTTGGAGAAATTGTGCAGCCAAGTCAACTTTGACGTTGCGCAACTAGAAACAAAACAAGAGATGCCGTCGCATCTTGATTTTGCCCGGTTCATCATCGAAAACATGGCCTTCTTTGAATACCAAACGGTTGGGGAGCTTCAGACAGTTGTGACTACGATGGAGAAGATTGTGAGCACGACTGGTGCGGCAGTGGCTCATTTCATTGAGTCCGAGGTATTCGACGTGCGCCTCGATCTAGACCAGACAGAACAAGACGAAGTTACAGACCAGCTGATGGGCGAGACGGTTGAAGCACAGGCGATCGCAGAAGGAGCGCCCCTCGTTGGTCTCAAGGTAGATCTCAAGGTAGACCCAGCTCGACTACGCCAGCTGACGACGGGGGCTGTTATCCTTTCCTGCTTGTGGGAGGCCCGTACGCATCTCCGGCGTCTCTATGGCATGGGGACCAGCCGACATGACAGCAAAGCCAAGGCTCTGGCCAAGGACCTCAACAAGACTCCGATGAAGGTGCAAGGAGTCCACGGGGAGCGATTCTGGGACGAAGTGACGTCGCACATGAACAGTCTAGAGACGATCAGCACGATGGCTCAGAAATGCAAGGCATTTGTAGAGTTGATGAACGTCGACAAGGAGCTCAAGGTGCAAGAAGACGACGAAGAGATGGTACTGGATGGACCGAATACCCCCCCAAGCGAAGGCGAAGGGGAGGAAGAAGCACCCGAAAGGGGCCGCAAGAGAAAAGGCGCGGGCACTCCTGGAGGCCGCAAGAAGCGAGCTCGTTCGGGATCTCATACGCACAAACGGGGTCGGCCACGTAGATCAGGTGATTCACGGGATGAGGATGATGATATGGAGTGGATTTAGAGCATCTAAATGGATTTGATGTTGGGCCAACGGCGACTGATACCGGTTGATTTTTTCTCATTTCATTTTGTCTTTTTTTTTCTCCCTTTGTCTCTACTCATTCTACGAGGTACTTCAGTGGCATCGCCCTAGGCGCACTTTTTTTTCCTCCTTTCTTTTTTTAACATGCCAATAAAATGGCAAGAGTGGTGGTAGACGCCGGACAGTGGTTGATCTGCGACGTCGACCCCTTAGTTGGGCATTGCCTAATCGACTATATCCGGGAGAAAATCGGGCTGGGACATACATTTTGCTCATTATTGGACGACAAATGGCGTTTTTGGGAGGGTAAAGATTGATTGAGGGCGTTTCAAATGATACCTGCCTTAGTAGCTAGCTATTACGTGAGTTTGTTGTTGTACAATAGCTCCTATTTCGCGTTTTGAGGAGATATAATGCCTAGAAGGGACAAAGCTAGAACTTTGTGGTGGTAAATTGACTCTATTACTGCCGAATGATATGATGATTAGCATATTATGGCATTGCTATGTGTTGCCATGTGATGGGCTGATGCTTGCTGGTGTATCAGATTAATTCTTGTGCCACTGCGCGTCGTCATGCTGGGGATTTTTTCTTTTCTTTGGCACTGTTGGGAATTAACGAGACGATTCGCAGAACTTGAAGGATTTCGTCGCAGCCCAAGATGACATGGCATGCTGCTTCTTAGTCTGGTAAGTATGACAAGCAGCCACGATGAGGTTGACCGCCATCTGCTAGTTTATATCTATCTAGTGGCAGAGCTAGCTTGCTTCAACTTGATCTACTATTATATCGTATACCCGAGACGATTTTACGACCCTTTGGCCCTATGAGGGGGTTTATGATAGCATTAGCTATGGTGGTTGTCCAGTAACATACACGAGACGATATTTACGGCATGGTAAGGCCACATGGCATGGCATTGCACGGGCTATTGGCTAGCTGCATGGCTAGGATGAGGCCGATATCACTTGTGGCGGGAGAGGATTGGACGATATAGGATGAGAAGCCTTAGGGGCGGGGGGGGGGGGGGGA